>PVKZ01004109.1:0-97112 GCA_004027375.1 Macroglossus sobrinus
TTAGGCCCTGCCCCAAGTATGGGGAGATGCAGGTAACTTGAGCCTGATTGGGCCCCTCAGGTGCCTCCTTGCCTGCCTCTACAGCAAAAGTTCAGATCAGGAGAGCTAGCAGAGATGTCCTGACAGAATGTGGGGTTCAGACCGTGGGCTGTGATTTCAGACTGCTGGGCTGCAGACCCACCCCCGACCCCTAGTGAGGGCAAGCCACATAACTGCTCTGTGCCTGGATTTCCCCTTCTCTGTAGCGGAGTGGTATGGGTACCCACTTCAGAGGGTCGCTGTCAGTGCATGGCAAGCAATTAGAATGGTGCCTGGCAAATAGTGAGAATTCAACGTGTGTTGCACCAGTATTACTACTGTTATCGTTGGTACATCAGAGCTGGATTCAAACTCTGGATTCCAGAGTGACTTCTCACCTTGGTCAGTGGCAGGAACGTCCACAGAAGTTTTGCTGTGGTCTCAGTAGTGTCTTGTACCCTGCCAGCATTTCCCTGGAGCAGTATCACGTGGTGAGAAAGAGCCCTAACTTCAGTGCACAGCCACGTTCCCACAGTCACTCCCCGAGTGACTTTCGACAAGTTCCTGACTCTGTCTGAGCCTCAGTTTCCTTATCTGTCCAGTGAGAATAATCCTGCCTGCTGGCTCCCACGGCCATCACTTGATAGCACCCCTGAGGGCCCTTTGTAAGAGGCACTGTTCTCGATGGGGAAAAGGATATTAATGGCTCCTGCTCTCCTGGCCAGAGTGGGAAGCTGTGGGGTGGCCGGTTTGTGGGTGCAGTGGACCCCATCATGGAGAAGTTCAACTCGTCTATCACCTACGACCGACACCTGTGGGAAGTGGATGTGCAGGGCAGCAAGGCCTATAGCCGAGGCCTGGAGAAAGCAGGGCTCCTCACCAAGGTTGAAATGGACCAGATACTCCATGGCCTGGACAAGGTACTCTCCACGCCCCAAGACCCACCCTAGAGCCCCTCCCTAGAGCCCCAGCTCCCACCAAATCTCTGAGCGCAGATTGCAGTATCATCTCAAGCTCCTCAGTTTTTGTGGTTATACACCTAGAGAGATGCCCTTTACCCATGTGCTGTGCTCACTGTCTCTTGTCACCCTTTGATAGCCCATGGCCTCATGGCTCATAGGCAAAGGTGCATTGGGCCTGAGATGCTCCTTTGGGGGTGGGAGCACACAGACCCTTCCTGTGGAGCACTCCAGGACTCAGCTCCAATACAGAAACAGTCAGTGGTCAGGGTGAGGGTGGGAACAGGGCTGGGCCCTCTTGGCCGATGATGCCCGCCTGCCTGACCCCCGAGACGCTGCCATTTGCTATAGGTAGCTGAGGAGTGGGCCCGGGGCACCTTCAAACTGAACCCCAATGATGAGGACATCCATACGGCCAATGAGCGGCGTCTGAAGGTACACCGTCTCCCACCTCTGTGGCCTCCTCTCTCTGCCTTTCCCTGGGCCACTTTGAGCATAAGCACCAATCATTCTGTTCCCTTTGTCATTGGAAGAGGTACAGGTGGGAATTCAGAACAGGAGGCCTCCGCAGAGATGGCAGAGACTTGGGCGGGACCAAGACCAAGGCCCTAGGACATGGGGGTTGGGATCTAGGGTGGGGAGGAAGCACATTCACCTGGGCAGGCCCCACTGGGCCATGAGTGAGCAGCAGACCTTGACACAAGCCTCCCTCTACCTCTAGGAGCTCATTGGTGAAACAGCAGGGAAACTGCACACAGGGCGAAGTCGGAATGACCAGGTGCCACCAGCCCCTCCGCCCCCGCCCCCTGTGCTTCCCAACCTTGGGGAGCTCAGACAGCAGAGTTAGAGTTCTGCAGAGGTCCCAGCTCCCCAGGGAAGCCACACATCCGTCTCCCTGGGTGCCACCTCCTCCCCGCAACAGGTGGTCACAGATCTCAGGCTGTGGATGCGGCGGAACTGCTCGACACTCTCCGCTCTCCTCTGGGAGCTCATCAGAACCATGGTGGATCGGGCAGAGGCGTGAGTCTCCCGGGGACACGCAGGTGGCAGAGAGGGCCATGAGGGCAGCCAGGATCTCTTCTCTCCTGAGACAGTTTGAACAGCAGATCTAAGTGGCAGGGATGAAGAGGTTAAGGGAGCCAGGCCCTAGGGTCCAGGGGGTCCCAGAACTCCTGGACTGAGTGAGGCAGAGCAGCCAGGAGCGGGGCATTTCTTGCAGTGTTTCCTACCCCCATGCACAGCAGGCAAGCTCACCTTTTAAAGATTCATAAGCAAGAAGCTAAGGCACTGGGAAGATGCCCTGAATCCTTAGGAAACGGGCTGACAGTGCTGGGGCAGCCAGAGTCACTCTTCAGCCTGCCTGTGCCCCAGATCCTTCATGGTGGTGCGGGGGTGGGGGGCTCCCTCCCACCAGCCTCATCCCAAGCTTTGGCTTCTGTGCCCTGACTGCTGAGATGTCTGTATTTGGTATCAGAGACAGTGCTTACCCCTCCTCTTCCCCAATTCTCTGTTACCCCTGTTTCCCAGGCCTCACCACTTGGGAGAAAACAAGCAGTATTACCTTGTAGGGGCTGGGAGGAATGAGGAGGCACTGCTGATGAGTACAGAGTTTCTTTCTGGGGGTAGTGAAATGTTCTCAAATTGATGTGGTGGTGGTTGTACATTAAAGCGTACACTTTAAATGGGTGAATTGTATGTGAGTCATATCTCTATAAAGCCATTTGTTAAAAATACAAGTTAGAACCACTCACAGCACCTCTGCCCCACCTACTTTGAAGTGCCCCCCAGGTCTTCTGGGTTCCTTGGGAGCTTCTCCCATGCTCACAAACATGGCTGCCACCTCCAGGTGGTACCCTGGCTGTACACCTCCTCCCTTGCCCTGGACCCTTCAGAGATTTGCTTCAAGTTGTAGAGACCCAAGCTGAAGGTGTAATCAATGCTTGGTCTTGGCCAAGCCTTGCCCCCAGGAGGCCCTACAGCTCTGGCCCACTTCTGACCAGAGCTGTGGGACCTCCTTAAAATGTTGTCCTCAGGAGATCACTCGGTCCCTCATGCAGGCAGATCCTTTGTAGGCCGCCCTGCTTTTCCCTGGAAGGGCCCCGGCCTGCAGAGTCTGTGTGTCACAGGCAGGCCTCGCCTGAGCCTCTTGAGCCCCTCAGGCCCCCACCCCTACTCTTCCTCCACAGGGAACGTGACATCCTCTTCCCAGGGTACACACACCTGCAGAGGGCTCAGCCCATCCGCTGGAGCCATTGGATCCTGAGGTGAGTTGGGACTGTGATGGAGGGGAGGGCCCCAGACTGCTCTGACCTTCCTTACCCCTGGCTCCCACAGCCATGCCGTGGCACTGACCAGAGACTCTGAGAGGCTGCTGGAGGTGCAGAAGCGGATCAACGTCCTGCCCCTAGGGAGGTGAGTTAGGTCTCAGGACGCCAAGGGTGGAGGCACAGAGGTTGCTGCCACGTAGTTAGCATGGCCCTTGGCAGAAGAAGAGCCAGGAAGGACAGAGAGGAACAGAAAGCCGGGGACCCTGCATGGACTCACATTTCTCTCTAAAATGTGAGCAACTAAGCTAGCAAGTGTGTCAGAGCAAGGGCAGGGCTCTCCAGAGCAGCTCCAGAGAGCCAGCCAGTTGCCCACAGCCTGCTATGTCTCCTACATGGGGACAAGTGTCAGACACCGAGCTGACTGGGCTATAGCCCTGGCAACCAGAGCTCAGCTCTGGGTGTGCATGTGTGCATGTGCCAGGGCCCTTTTTGCCAGGAGCCCTGGTCACTCAGAATCCCCTGTCCCTGCAGTGGGGCCATTGCAGGCAATCCTCTGGGTGTGGATCGGGAGCTGCTCCAAGCAGGTGAGTTCGTGCTCCCTGGAAGATCACCATCAGCCTCCACTGGGTCTTGCAAAGCGGGCAAGGGCCTGGGTGATACCTTCATTTCTTACCTATGGAAACTGAAGTTAGAGAGACAAGGGAAGGCCTGTGGTGGGGGTGTATGGCCCTGGGTGGACTCAGAGTTCCCGTCTCCCTCCTGAGTCCTGTATAAGAGATCCTCTCCCTCCCTCCACGGTGAAAGGAGTCCCTGGGGAGGTGGGTGGGCAACCTCATTCCTGGTTGAAGAGGCCCCTCCTTGCCCTCCAGCCCAGCCCTGTTGCCTTCCACTTTTCCCCTTCGTCCAGAACTGAACTTCGGGGCCATCACTGTCAACAGCATGGATGCCACCAGTGAGCGAGACTTTGTGGGTGAGTCCTGGGGGCCAACCCACCTCTTCTCTGGACTTTTCCCCACCTTTGTTTGCCAGCCCTGGCTTCTCTCCAGTCACCTCCCAACCCCCACCCGCCCATATAGTCTGCCTGGAGATTCTCTAGGCTGCGTTAGGAGCAAGAGAGGCCTGGTGACCAGAGAGCCTGCTCTCCCTTTCCTCCCACAAGCTGAGTTCCTGTTCTGGGCTTCGCTGTGCATGACCCATCTCAGCAGAATGGCCGAGGATCTCATCCTCTACGGCACCAAGGAATTCAGCTTTGTGCAGCTCTCAGATGCCTACAGGTACGGCTGCACTCTGTCTTGCCCCAGCTCTGCTCCCACCAGCATGACTTGCTTCCTCTTCACCCTAGTCATCAGACCAGACAGGGGGCAGGAGAGCCCCTTGAGCCCCAGCATCTCTGTCCCCAGCACTGGAAGCAGCCTGATGCCCCAGAAGAAAAACCCAGACAGCCTGGAGCTGATCCGGAGCAAGGCGGGGCGAGTGTTTGGACGGGTGAGAAGGGCAGGAAGTGGGGCAGGGCCTCTGGCTGACCTGGAGCGTCCTGAGGGAACTTCCAGATGGGCTCCGAGGTCCAGCCTCCTGATTCTCACTCCTCCCTCAGTGTGCTGGGCTTCTGATGACGCTCAAGGGACTTCCAAGCACCTACAACAAGGACTTACAGGTGCAAATCTGGGGCAGGGGGCACCCAACTGCACATGCACCACATGCTAGTTCTCAGGGCCCTAGCACTTACAGGCAGGGGTCCTCCAGAATTTCTGCCTTTCGTCCTGTGTACTTAGCCCTTGACTACCCTGAGGACTCTCTCCTCCCTCGGTAAGGGATGTGCAAGGTTCTGAGTGTTCCCGGTGAAAGGGAGTGAGGGTGCCCCGGTGGAGGATGGGGCTGCTGGGCCCTCACGTCCTGCCATGTGCCTACCAGGAGGACAAGGAAGCTGTGTTTGAAGTGACAGATACCATGAGTGCCGTCCTCCAGGTGGCCACTGGTGTCATCTCTACGCTGCAGGCAAGATACGCCTCTTCTACCCAAGGTCCCTAAAGTCGGGCGGGCATGCCAAGAGGGTAATCTTGAGAGGAGGTGAGGGCGGGTGGCCCAGAAGACCTGGGGCAGGGAGAGGGGTATGTGCTTGTTCCTTCCCTTAAGGAACAGTGAAGGGACAAAATTTAGGCTGCTGCAATAGAATGGCAGTGGGTCAAGGAGTCCCATCATCTGGCCTGACTAGATTTCTTTTTTAATCCTTTATTGTGGGAAATTTCAGTATATAACATTTGAATGAATGTATAACAAACCCCTACGTACCAACACCCAGCCTTGACAATAATCACTTCATGGCCATTCTTGCTTCAGCAGCTTATTTTTACCCACTGTCACCTTTCTCCCCGCCACCCCGCCCTTTTTGAAAGAAACCCTCATCTTCATATCATTACATCTCTAAATAGTTCAGGGTGTGTCTATAAAGCAGTGGTCCTGAAAGTGTGGTTCTGGGACCAGCAGCATCAGCATCACCTAAGAACTTGATAGAAGCAGTCAGTCCTAGGCCTCGCTCTAGACCTATTGCATCAGAGATACCAGGGGTAGGGTGCAGCGATTTGTATTTGTAGTAAATCCTCCAGGTGATTCTGATGCATACTAAAGGTAAGGACTCTGAAAAGTTAAAGGCAACTCCAGCAGCACACCTAAAAATTATCAACAATTTTGAAAAGATAGCTAGAGCAGAGAGAGCAGAACAGAGTGGAAGAGAGTGGATCTTTCCGAGGCAGGGGACATCTTGACTGAGGGTATAGGCTTGGGGCTGGCACCTTCAGGCCCCAGGGTCCCCGGGACTTATCATTCCCACGCCCGTGCCCCCAGATTCACCCTGAGAACATGGCGCGGGCTCTTAGTCCTGACATGCTGGCCACTGACCTCGCCTACTACCTGGTCCGCAAAGGGGTATGTGTGGGGCTCTTGGGGCGGATGGGTGACGGAACAGCGATGCTGCCCCAGGGGTGGTCAAGGACGGCGCGGGCACCTGGAGCAGACCAGGGAGCAGAGGCAGCCTGTGTCAGCGCTGCCTTCCACCTGGCGCCCGTAGATGCCATTCCGCCAAGCCCACGAGGCCTCTGGGAAAGCTGTGTTCATGGCTGAGACTAAAGGGGTCACCCTCAACCAGCTGTCGCTGCAGGAGCTACAGACCATCAGGTGCAGCCCCTCGTCTTCTCCCTCTCCTGCCTCCCAGGGGACGAGGCTGGGTTCCCTGAGACCGGAGTGGCTGGGCTGCCCTAGCCCATCTCCTTTTTTCCCCCAGCCACCTGTTCTCCGGTGATGTGAGCCATGTGTGGGACTATGGGCACAGTGTGGAGCAGTATGCTGCCCTGGGTGGCACCGCCCGCTCCAGTGTCGACTGGCAGATCGGCCAGGTGCGAGCACTGCTGCGGGCACAACAGGCCTAGACTCCTCCCCATCCCGCTCCCAAATAAAGTGGGCCCGAGAGGAGGCTGCTGCATTTCCTGCCTAGCCTGTCTCTGAGCGGTGGGCTTTGGGGGGGTCTGTTGAGGGGCAGTGGAGGTCATTAAGGAAGTGGAGGAACGGCAAGGATGGCAACTCCCCGGTGGGGAAGGGAGGAGAGAACATAGCCATTTCATCAGAGCCTCTGCTCTGGTTCGACTGCCCCACCCCACCTTCATTCCATGGCATCACAGTGACCTGCCTTGGGTGTCATGGCAGGAGTGGCTTCCCTGGAGCCCTGGTGGGACCTGATGGGTTTGGTTAACCCAGTCAGTTTCTGTTCATCTTCCTTCCAGTGTCCTCTAGGCTCCTCTGCTCCCATTCTGCCCTTGCTTAACCCACCCTTCCTTAGACCGTCAGGCACAACTACAGCATACCATTGTCCTCCTGAGGGGAATGATGTGTGATGTCTGGCCCTAGGCTAGCTTCATACACAGGTTAAGAAGACGCCTTCCCCGCCCTAGAGAGTGATGTGCAGTTAATTCCCAGGCAGTAACCATGGAGGAGATCATAGACAAAGGAGGGGTTGTCACATTGAGTCAGCAAGGGGCACACAGTAAGTGTTCACTAGCAGTGAGTCCCCAGAGCCAGTGGAGGTGCAGAGACCTCTTCCACAGGAACCTCACCAAAGTCCTGATAAGAAATGTCTGCAATTTACACTTTATTAACAACAAAATAAACACGCTAAACTCAAGAACGATAACCCCTCCCAAGTGATTCTGGGGGCAGTGAAAAGACTAAACTAAAGAAGCAAAACTTCAGCATTAGGGACACAACACTAAATTCCATAAAGGGTTAGAGCTACAGGTCACAGGTAAAAATCTAGAGTAGCAGTCCCCAACCTTCTTGACACCTGGGAGCTGTGCTCCTGTGAGAATCTATTGCCTCATGATCTGAGCTGGAGCTGAGGTGGTGATGCCAGCTGTTAACTTACCTTCTGCTGTTCCTAAGAGGCCACAAACCGGTATCAGTCTGCGACCCAGGGGTTGGGGACCCCTTTTCTAGAGTAATGGTTCTCAGACACTTAACTACCTGGAGTAAGTGTCATGAATTGTTATAAATGGAAACGTGCAGGCTCCGCTGAGACATTCTAAATCAGGTTCTGGGTGGGGCCTAGGGAATTGGTTTAACACATTTTTTAGGTGTTGCTGATAATTGCTCTAGTTTGATAATCACTGGCTTCTAGAACTTTGTTAAACTTGCTGCAGATCAGCAACAGCCTCCCCTGGGTCCCACCCTGCCCTGATTCAGAATCTGCATTTTAACAAACTTCCCTGGTGCTTCTTGTGCACATTAGTGTCAGAATTGCTGATTCAGAGAATGCCTAAGATCTAGTCTCAGAAATGAAGGAGGGACTTAATGTCCATTGAACAGCTGATAGGATTAAAACAGTAATTGTAAAACACGTGACACAGGGAACAAAGCCTGATCTACCACCTGCATCAACAGGCACGCTCCTATCTAATTGGGAACTCTATTTTCAGACAATTTGCTGAGAAGTTCCCCATTAACCTGAATAGAATCAGCCTCCCAGTGTTTCCCACCAGTGATCCTGGCCACACGTGGTCTGACCTGAACAGAAGAGTTTGTGTAGCTTTTCTCCAGACTCTGCCCATGTCTGTTTCTATTCTGCTACCAACTGGCCTAATCTTTTTCTCTTGCCTATTTTACAATTTTTTACACCAAGGCTCAGTATAACCTCGTATTGGTTTCCTGTTGCTGCTGAAACAAATTACCACCCGCTTGGTGGCTTAATACAACATAATTCTTGAGGTCAGAAGTCTAAAATGGATTTGACTGAGACAAAACAAGTGTCAGCAGGAAATGGTTCTTCCAGCAGCTCTGGAGGAGAGTGTGTTTCCTTGCCTTTTCCAGTTTCTAGAGGCACCTGTATTCCTTGGCGTATAGCCCCTTCCTTCTTCGATCTTCAAGGCCAGCAGTGTAACATCCTCAAAGCTCTCTGACTCTGACCTTGGCTTTCGTTGTCACATCTTCCAACTGATTTTTCTGCCTCTTATAGGGACTCTTGTGATTACTTTCGATGCACCTGCATAAACTAAGATAATCTCTCACGATCCTTAAGTGAGTCACATCTGCACAGTTCCATTTACTATGTTAGATAACATTCACAAGTTTGGAGGTTTATGATATGGACACCTTTGGGGGGTTATTCAGTCTATTACATTCTGCTGTTTGGCTCTGAAAGATGAACGTCCATCCCATATGCAAAATACTTGCACTCCATCCCAAGTTTCCCCAGAGTCTCAACCCATTACAGCATCAACTCATGTTCTAAATTTCATCAAAATCTCATCAGTTTATATGTCCCATATTTCATCACCTAAATTAGGTACAATAGAGTGAGACTGGGTACGATTCATCCTGGGGCAAAATTCTCTGGGAACCTATGAAACTCATGATTGTGGTAAGTTCACACATAATAAACTCAGGAAACAAATTACTCCCCAAATACAATGCTAGTTTAGGTATAGGATAATAGTTACAGACATTTCAATTTAAAAAGGAAGAAAATAGAAGGACAAAATGAGTCACTGGTTCCAAGCAATTTTGAAATCCAATGTGGAAAACTCCATTAGGTTTCAAGGCCTGGGAATAATCCTCCATGGCTCTTGGCTCTGCCCTCTGGGCCTGCCAAACTACCCTCAGTTTCTTCTTCCTAAAGTATAGTACATGCTTACAGTTGAATGACATACCAGTCTGTTTTCTGCCTGTAGAATTCTGAAAGAACTTTGAAAGCCTTTATTTTTCTCCTCTCTATTCCTTTTAGTTGAGGCTGGTGGTGGTTTTGCTGGTATAACATTCTCAAGAACTTTGTGGGTTTCCTGTGTTTGTCACAGGAGTTCACTTCATTAGACAGTAAGTTCCTCCATAGATCTTTACTGGATAATTCCAGTAATTCTATTTCTGGCTTCTACTGAGATACCGCAGGGGATCCATAAGTCATGTGCCAACCCTTTTGAAAGAGCACACTTGACAGAACATTCTGACCTTTATATCCTTTCCAGGCATTAGCAAAAGGTTGTCCAACCATACCCGAGGCTTTCTGAGGCATGCTTTCCTGACAGTGAATCTCCTAATTTTAGGATTTTTGCAAAGCTGAAGATTTCCTAAATCATCAAGTCCTGGTTTCTGTTTGTTTAACAGTTTTTATCCCAATTTCTCTGTGTGTCTCTCTCTTTATTTTTTCTTGCGTCTTATCATCTTGGCTGCAAGGAATGCTGAAAAGCAAGCACCTGGCAAAAAGGAATGAGGTTGTCTTATTAGCTCTTATTCTAAACTTTAATTATCCATTGTGTATTGGGGCAGGACCCACTTCACTGAGCCTGTTGTCTTCTGAACGAAATCAGGGTCTATAACTAAGGAAGACAGGAAGGGAGCAATGGCTGTTAATTTAGTAGCTTATGGTATCCAGAAAGATGAGTAATGCCCTATTGAAGCCCTGAGATTACACTACATGTTTGGCAGTCACAAAGTTGGTGGACTTCAAGTCAACAAAACTCCAGAGGTATATCCTACATGAGCACTGTGCAACTATGTCTCATAGTTTTTTGAAAAACTACAAACTAAAATTTTTTCCTTTGTGTAATTAATTCATGCAGTTAAAGTTGGTTTGGTTCTCTCACTTCTGCAAATTTGTCCAGGATTTCATCTATTTTTCTCATTTGAAATCACTAATAAAAATAATGCTGAGAGAAAGGCTGTGGCCGAAAGCTGATGGCATATACTATGAGACCTCTCCTAGCTTATTCTTCATTGGTATTTGGGGGACATATTTACTCGACCAGCTAGGATCATACTTACTAATGCTGTCATCCATTCTACATTTTTTCCCCCGAAAAACGAATCATGGAAGACTTTTTCAAATATCTTGCTAAAATTCAAATAGTCTCTGTTAGAGTATTACCTTATCCAGGTTCAAAAGAAATCAAGGATGTTATCAAAGGTTTCCAAAAAGTGCCAAAGTTAGTTTTATAGAGTTTGTATTTAAGTGAAACTATATTGGGCCCCAGTACCTACCAATTTATTTTCTAAAAGCACATTATCCATTCCTTTTACTCATTGTTTCATTTTTAATGATAGCTTTACTGAGATATAATAAACATGCCATAAAGCAAATTCTTTTAAAGTGTTCAGTTTAATAGTTTTTAGTATGTTTAGAGTTGTACAATCGTGACCACAATCAATTTTAGAATATCTCATCACCCAAAAAGGAAACCCACAAGAAATTTTGTGCTTCAAAGGAAATGAAAAGACATCCACAGAATGGGCAAAAACTTGTTTGTAAATCGTACATCTGGTAAGGGTTTAGTATCCAGAATATAAAATAAACTCTTATAATGCCACAATAAAAAGACAACCCAATTAAAAATGGTCAAAGTATTCTCTAAATATACAAATGACCAATAAGTACATGAAAGATGGTCGACATCTTTAGTTGTTAGGAAAATGCAAATCAAAACCAAAATTAGATACTGCTTCGTGCTCACTAGGTCTGAGTTAATTTCTGTAGATGGTGTGAGGAGAGGATCCAAATACTTTCTTTTCCATGTGGCAATCCCTTTGTTTTAGTACCGTTTGTTGAAAAGACTCTTCATACCCAATTGAATTGTCTTTGTATGGTATGTGAATTATACTTCAATAAAGCTTATATAAAAAATACTATTATTTTTAACAAATAAGTATGTGCCATACACTGTACTGAATGCTCATTAGTTTGCTTAGAATTTATGAGACTTTCTTCCTTTTCTTGGAAGTTTACTGGCTCTTCCAGCTTACTCTGGCTCAGCAGCAGCCGCCACACTGCCCACTGTAATTCTGCAAACTCATCAACTTGCTCTAAATCTCAAACTCTTCCCAACTCCTGCAACTATCTGAATGCTCAAGGTTGGGTCTATAAGCTCAGCCAAACATTCAGTTTTTCACTTATTGCCCGGCTTTTCCTCCCCTCCCTATAATAGCTAAACCCAAACTTTCATACCTTCAAGCTACCAACCTGATCTCCCCCAAATCCCTAGAAACCACTAATCTCTCTGTTTCTATGGACTTATCTATTTGACAATTCATGTAAATGGGTACATATAATATGTGGCTTTTTGTGCTTGGCTTCTTTTACTTAGCATAATGTTTTCAAGGTTCATTCACCTTGTAGCATGTATCAGAACTTCTTTTAAAGTGTTCAGTTCTTTTCAAAGGCTGAATAATACTTCATTGATGGATATACCACCTTTTGTTTCACCATTAATCCGTTGATGGAAGTGAGTAGAGCTGCTGAGACTTCCATGTACTAGTTTAACAAAAACCTCTTATTAACTAACTCCCCTACATAAGAGGATCATACACCATGAGCAAGTGGGATTCTCCTCTAAAATGCAAGATGGTTTAACATACAAAAATCAATATAATATACCACATTAAGAAGAGGAAAAGAAAAACATGAGAAAAGGAAAAACACATGGTCATCTTCATTGATGCAGAAAAAGCATTTGACAAAATTTAACACTTTCATGATAAAAACAACAAACTAGGAATAGAAGGACACTAATTTAACATAATAAAAATTCCTAGATGAATAACCCACAGCGAATATCATAGTCAATGGTAAAAGTTGAAAAGCTTTAGGGCCCATCTTAATCCAGATGACTTCATCTTAACTATTTACATCTGCAAGGACCCTATTTTTAATAATTTACTATTATGGGTTAAATCATGTGACCCAAAAAATGATATTTGAAGAGAAAAATCAATGAAACAAAAAGTTTGTTCTTTGAAAAGAGCAACAATATTGACCAACTTTTAGCTAGACTGTCTTAATCTGTTCAGGATGCTATACCAAAAATAGCACACACTGGGGAGCTTCTATACAACAAAAATCTATTTTTCACAGTTCTAAAGACTGGAAGTCCAAGATCAGGGTGATAGCATGGTTGGGTGAGGGCCCTTTTCTGGATCAGAGACTTCTCATTATATCATCACATGACCTAGTGCTTCCCCTGGCACCTGTACCTCTCTCAATTCACAACAGGTAAGAGTTTTATAATGCTACAACACCCCAGGAGCTATCACTCTACTTATTAGAGCAACAATCCAGTCCTTGCTCAATGACCAGAAGGTTGTCTAGTTCCAGAATCCCATCCTGAGAAGTGGCTTTCTAGAGCTACTTCTGGTTGGATTCTTTTGAAAGCAGATCCTAAGACAGAGATCTATTAGTTGCAGGCATTTACTTGGGAAGTCATTTCAGGAGTATGGTAGCAGGAAGAGTAAGACAGAGAAAAAAGAAAAACCAATATCAAAGTGCACTATTAATGTCACCCCTTGCCTGTATATGTCTCCTGGAGTTGCCTTCCTAGAGATGGAAAGGTTGAAACATTCCTCTGATGTTTCCTGTGTCCCTATGGATGAGGTGTCTCCAGATTATTAACACCCATGTCATTCCCACTTCTCAACTCTGTTGCAGAAGCAGAATTTAGCAATTTAGAGCCTGCTTGGGGTAGGACGATGTTGGCAAGGAGTGAGGCTAAGTTTTCAGGGAATTGGTCATTGGCAGTTGAACTTTCAGGGAATTCAGCTCTGGCAGAAATCAGAGGCTGCTGAGGGGACAGGACATGGGGCACCAGAGATACCTGCTGTACTACGTGAGCAATTGTTAGCATCCCTCTTAGGAACAATTGTTAGCACCCCTCTTAGGGCCTATAGAAGGAGCTCTGGCAGGTGAGGGGTCCTAAAACTTAAACTTTTAGCTTCAAGGTTAATCCACCTCTGTAGGAAACTCACATTTGTCCTGAGAGGAATGCTTGAGCAGGGATGTTTTTACTCAAGTCAGCTCTCCACACAAGGGTTCGTTCTCTTCCCTGGTAGCCCATCACTCTGGAATCTCAAGGTCTCTCTCAGGCACACACTGCCTAATCCTCTGTCTGACCCTCCTGAATCCCATGGGTCAGTTGAAGCGTCAGTGTTGTCATGGGCTGTATTGGGATGTTGCTGAGGTTTGAGGACGAGTTCATGTATCTATTGCCTTATCCAGATAAACTAGAATGAAGATGAAAAAGGTTGTATTTAGCAATTTTGGTTAGGAGGAAATGCCCTGGGGGGCTTATTTCAGGCCAGGGAGGAATTAGTCCCTCAGGGCCACTTTAGATTTTCAAACTGTTCACTGGAAGTCAAGGGGACACATCATTTGCTGGCTATCAAGCAAGTTGTCTGACAGATAATTTGAGAAAAGACTCAAAATAAAGGCAGGAACTGTCCACGAGAGGTAGAAATCAGTAACTTTCCACGTTTGTAACCTTGGTTTCTCTTTCTTCTGCAGAGTTACTGCCAGGTGAGACAGAATAGAGAGAGTTTGTGTGCCCATATTTCGGAGCAGAAAGAGGGAGCTGGTCTCATTGGGAGGGGAGAGGTCTGGGGAAGAGAAAGTCCCCCAAGGGTGAGGTGGGTGCTGGCAACAAGTGAGAAAGAAAAAAGGGGAGGCAGGTGTGAAGATGTTCCAGAAGAAAAGCTATGGAGTGGAGATTGACCCCAGGGAGGCACAAGGTGTTGGTAAAGATTCTTCAGAGGACATTGAAGAAAAACCAGGAGAGGACAGCTTCATTCAGAAAAAAGAAAAAGGAGAGCTTTAGGCTGATAAAGATGTAAGTTTAGAGTAAATGAGTATGTGAAAATAGAAGCCTGGGGAAAATCTCAGAAGTAGTGGAGTTTTGGAAAATGAAATAATCTACACTTTAGTCTAGTAAACGGGCATCCATGGGAAAAAGTCAAGGAGGTCACTCACAGGAACGTGAGTGGGATGGCGAAGGGGCCTGAGCCAAGGGCCAAATTCCTTACTGAATTCAGAGTGTGTGTGTGTGTGGGGAGGGGGGCGGGGGGTCATGGCGGATGACTTGGGGGCCAAGGAATGTAAAGATGAAGATGTCTGAACTGAATGTCAAAGAATGAGGATGAGGAAGAGTTAACTAGTCAAGAAGGAAGGGCTGCTAGGCAGAGGTAAAAGCATAAGCCAAGCACAGAGGCATGCAGGAACATGGGAGCCAGGGATGGGTCAGATCATGACAAAGCATGCTAAAAGTTTGGATTTATCCTCAAAGAGATAGGGACCTGCTCATTCCTCCTCTTCATCTCCTGTACTCATAATATTTGAAGGGTCTCAGATTATCTTTTGATCCATTTTCTTCCTGCCTTTATTCCTTTGCTGACTTCATCCATTCTGTGTTGACAACTCCCAGATTTATACTTCCAGGTTCATATATTGTATAAGACTACCAACTTAGGTAGGGGAAGAAAACTGGCTTATGGGCTTTACCCATCAGGATCTGTTTTTCAGGTTCAGAAGTTCAGAAACTGTTTGATCAGTTCTCTATTCTCCCCCTTCCCATTAAATGGTAGTGTCAAACAAACTCAAAAAGAGTCTGGAGGCTTTAGCTAGAAACAAATTATCAAGGGCCTTAAAATTTTCACACCAGAAACACTACTAGGCAATACCCACCGTGTTTCAAGGAAGAAAGAAACGCTAAGAGTTCTTAAAATAAAAAGCACATTCTTTAGCAGAATCAGCTCTCCATTCTTAGCCTTTGGATTGGCCTGAGATGGTAGTCTTCTACATGTTGGTCTGGATATGTGAATATTCTTTCCTAGTCCTTTAGAGGGTAATCAAAGGGTTATCTGGATTTTTGATGTATATCCAAGTATTGGCTCAGGACTGGAAAGTTCAAAAGTTTAAGTTCCCAGGCTAGTTAAAAAAAGAATACGATCGTTTCCTCATACCTTAACCTACTCGATTTTAGTAATTCATCAGCTTGTTTATAGTGAATCCATTCCATTTCTTCACTCTATCCCTCCGGGAAAAGCAGCTTGTACTAACTAAATAAAGATTTGTGGATAAATGAAAAATCAACTTATTGTTTGCTGTTTTTATTTGTGTTTGATTTTTTAAAGTGTATAAACTATTTATTATCAGACAAAAGCCTACAGGTTTATTTCATCTTGGACACGCCCACAGTGCAGCCTCGGCGGCCAGTGGTCTTGCTGCGCTGGTCTTGAACACGAAGTCCCCAGAAATGGTGTAATTTTCTTCAGTCGCTGCGAGTCTTCACAGAGTGTTGTCCAGACCATTGGCCAGGACCTGGCTGTATTTCCCATCCTTCACGTCCTTCCGCCTGTTTCAGAACCACTCTGGGATCTTGTACTGGTGTGGATTTTGCATAATAGTGATTACACATTCCACCTCATCCTTAGCTCTGGTGCCTTCTTGATGAGGTTGATGTCTGCTTTCCTCAACACCACATGAGCACATCTTCACCTCACACCTTAATTGCAGTGTGTGCAAAGGCTATTGTCTCCCGCCCATCTGGTGTTGAGTACCCACAAAATGTGCTAGAACTTCTCAGGGATCACCAGAGACATGGCGGTAGCCCAAGTGGCGGCGTGTAGGCTTCCTGTGGAAAAAAAGGATCGTTCGCTGTTTTTAAAAAACACCTGTTGGCTTGATTCTGATTATAAAAATAACGCTGTTCTTCATAGAAGACTTTAAAATATCAGAAAAGTATGAGGAACAAAATGAGAATAACCTATAACGTCAAAAATAACATCCCACACATATTTATATTTGTATGGGTATAATCTTAACAATATGAGGGCCATAGTGTATATAGTTTTGCATCCTACTTTCTTGTTTTCATATTGTAAGCATTTAGACCTTGTCAGTTCCTAGAATATTTTATTTACTGTCCTGGGGACTCTGTTCCCAGTTTCAAGGTCCACTACAAGAAACTTGCTTAGGTGAGCATGAAATCAGAGCAAAAGTGAAAAATAATAATGAAAAAAATCAGGTAATTGCAAGAAGAGTTGTATCCAGGCTAGGTTACTGGGGCCATAAGCCCCTCTCCTTGCACCTTTATGTGCCTGCAGTGCCAAGAGGGAGCCCAGGGTCTCAGGCAGGGGTTTAGGGCCCAGGTGATCTCCGTCTACGCTATGGCCTAGTCCCAGGGAAAGGCGTCCCTGTGGGAAGGTTGCCACTAGGCAGGATAAAGACTTTGCCTGGGCTCACTGGATGTCCGGCAGGCATTAGCAAACGAAGGTCTCTCAGGCCTCATGGAAGAAACGGAGGGCGGCCTTGGGGTGGGGATGGAACCCGGCCGTTTCCCGGATTCTCACTCTGACCTGCAGCCCCGGACTGGCCTCCCTGAGTCGGGGAAGCAATCAGGAAAGTGAGGGCGGGGCGGGCGCAGAGCCGGAAACCTCGGCCCTTCGTGGCTTGGCACCCGCCTTAAAGCAAAATGGCGCTGGAGGCTTCAGGTGGGGTCGTGACCCCGGACACCGTGCCGGGCCCTCCTCCCGCACCATTCTTAGCCCGGCGACCAGTGACTGGCGTCTTAGACCGGCGACCAGTGACTGGCGGCAGCGCGGGAACCATGGTCCGAGGAGCGGCGAGGGCTTGGGCCGTGCTCGGCCCGTTCCTTTGGGGCTGCGGGCTGGCGCTGCAGGGCGGCATGCTGTACCCCCGAGAGAGCGCGTCGCGGGAACGCAAGGATCTGAACGGCCTTTGGAGCTTCCGCGCCGACTTCTCGGACAACCGGCGCCAGGGCTTCGAGCAGCAGTGGTACCGGACGCCGCTGCGAGAGGTGGGGGCCGGGCGGCAAAGCCTTACAAGGGGCAGGACAGCTCCTGAAGCTAGGCTTGGGCGTGCTTCCCCTTGACCTCGGCGCTGCGGTCCAGAAGGTTAAAGATGAACAATCTTGGAGGCGTGGGCAAGGGTGTCTGACGATTCTGAAGGAGGACGTGGACGGAGGGCAGGTCTGGGACCGAACGTGTGTGGGGCGGCGCCCACTGCCCCTCCAGAAGGAGAGGCCGAGCCAGAACAGGGTCCGCGGCATCCAGCAGGGCGGGCAGCCGGAGGAGGGCGGGCTTTGGACAACTTGGGACCAGTTCTGCCCTGGCAGGAAGGACCTTGGGTTCCATGTGCTGGTAGCGGACGGGGCTTGGCATCCAGCCAGCCAAGGATCCCACCTCGGGTCTCCCCGCTGACTTTGGGTTGGGTCGATAGAGAAGGGGGGCTAGGGCAGGCCTGTGTGCCCATATGGCGCTCGCCTTGCCTTTTCGACATGCTCCTTTTTAAGGCTTTGCCGCCCAGCATTCATCAAAGGAGGAAGAAGTGGCTGGGCACCACTCACAGTTTCCTCAGCAAAAGCAGCCCGTGCACCACCATCCTTCGTCGGTGGGCCTGTCACTTGATCATCTTCCTCTTAGGATCTGGTCTCTGCAGATCCTTCTTGCTTCATTCAGACCGCACTGTGGCCCTGGGCTCACCGCTTTTTGTGGAGAGCTTGGTGCTGGCTGCCTTCAGAAAGATCTGGCCTCATTAGCCCTTGGACACAAACCGTCCTAGCAGTTGATCTCTGGTCAGCAAGTTATCCGTCTGCTTAGTCAGTATTTATCGAGTTCCTACTAAGTGGCAGGGCTCGTGTCATGCTGGGGATACAGCTGTGAAGGACAGAGGAAATGAAATACTCCCCTCCTTAGAGGTCACACGTGCCAAATATCAGATGTCTGTGGGAAAGTCATGCTGCTGCCAGGCTCGCTGAGCCACCTGTCCTGCTCCTTTCTTGCCTTCTACCAGAAGTGTTCAAGGGCTTGTCTGTGGGGGCTCAGGTTCACTTAATTCTGCCAAGTGGTCCTGAGGCAGTATTCCGTGGGTGCTGGCCCCAAAAGACCTCTGACTCCTAAGATAGTCCCTGCCACTCTCCACACTTCCCACAGAGCTGATCACCTGGCAGCAGAGGCCTGTTCACCGTTTTATTCCTAGCACCTAGAACAGCACTGTAGGTGTTTGCTGAACGCTGTCCATTGAATGAGTGAGTGCCTGATGTCTAGTGCATGGAGTCATGAGAATTAGATGAGCTCCATAAAAGGCATAGGTCACTTGATGGTAAAGCATAACAGTGGTGGTATGGCCTGGAATGCCAGGGTCTGGGAGAAGCCTTCTTAAAGACAGGGTTGCTGGGGGATCTGGCCTCTAGGCCCTGGTCTTAGATGATCCCTACCCTTCTTTCTGCAGTCGGGCCCCACCCTGGACATGCCGGTTCCCTCCAGCTTCAACGACGTGGGCCAGGATGAGCAACTGCGTGGCTTTGTTGGCTGGGTGTGGTATGAACGGGAGGCAACCCTACCCCAGCGATGGACTCAGGACCTGGGCACGAGAGTGGTCCTGAGGATTAGCAGCGCCCACTACTATGCCATTGTGGTCAGTGCAGCAAGCAGCAGGCAGGGGAGTGGGCAGGTGCAGCTTCTGAGCACTCCTGGGGCTGCGTTGGGGTGTCTGGCTCCCAGCTGTTCCCTGACAGCCTGCCTCCTGTGGTGGATGGGGGGAAATACTCATTCCCCACACTGGGGTCTGTGCCCTGGGTCGGGGAGGATTGCCTAATTTCCATTTCGAGCTCCATTCCTGTTATCAGGCTGGAGGTAGGTGGCAGGTGGCAAGACACCTCTCTGTGAGGGAGTGCCTGAGATGGCAGCACCCATTCCTCATGCTCTTGAATGCTGTCCCCTCCCCATATCTCCCTGTGTCTGCAGTGGGTGAATGGGGTCCGTGTAGCAGAGCATGAGGGAGGCCATCTTCCATTCGAGGCTGACATCAGCAAGCTGGTCCAGAGTGGGCCCCTGTCTTCCTGCCGCATTACCATCGCCATCAACAACACACTCACCCCCAACACCCTGCCACCAGGGACCATCGTCTACAAGACAGATACCCTCAGGTGAGTAGCACCCTGCTCCCACATCCCAACCCCCACCCTGCCCAGTGGTCTTCCCACTAGGGCCAGAGTAGCTTTAGCAGATGTGAGGTTGACGTCCTCAGGGCAAGGCCCCAGTTGGCCATTGTCCTCCCACCCTAGGTACCCCAAAGGTTACTTTGTCCAGAACACAAACTTTGACTTCTTCAACTATGCGGGACTGCACCGGCCTGTGCTCCTCTACACCACACCCATCACCTACATTGATGATATCACGATCGGCACCAGCATGGACCAAAACACTGGTAAGGGCGCCTAGCAGGATCTGCCCTCAGCCAGGCCCACAGTGGTCTGTTCTCTGTTTGGAAAGATGCCCCAGGAGAAAGCCTCTCCCAGCATCTCTTAACCCTCATAGGTTCCCATTTACCTAAGAAGCTAAAATCCAGCCTGTCAAAGCTGGCAAGGGCTTCAGAAATACCCATCTGGTCTGACCTCATTTTGTGAGGAAATAAAGCCCAATGAAAAGTGGAGCTGCCTAAAATCACATGTGGATCCCATGTCTCGTCTCCACTCTGCTGCCCTCGCTCAAGCCCTCCTCACCACAGATCAAGCTCAAGAAATAAACAGTTGTTGGCTGGGTCTCGGGGCCTAAGGGGACTCATCAAAGTGATGGCTGCAGAGTACTCTCATCTGTACAACCTGGGTCATGTACCACCTTTTGTGTTTGATCTCCCTTGTCTCCCACAGGGCTGTTGAATTACCAGATTTTTGTCCAGGGCAGTGAACACTTCCAGCTGGAAGTGTGTCTTCTGGATGAGGAAGGCAAAGTCGTGGCCCAGGGGATGGGGGGCCAGGGCCAGCTGCAAGTGCCCAGTGCCCACCTCTGGTGGCCATACCTGATGCATGAGCACCCTGCCTACCTGTACTCATTGGAGGTAATGGTGGTTAGCACCGAGGCTATGGGAGGCCTTTAGCCCCCATCCAGCAGCCTTACCTGGATTCAGCAGGGGTGCAGAACAGATGGGCAGGCAGGCAAGGTCCTCTGAGCTTTCTCTAGTCATTTGGATTGAAGTGTTCCCAGCCTGATTTTTTCAACTTTTGGTGTAGTAGCCCAGGTTTGAAGAGCAGGCTCCAAGGGGAGGGTGGCTGAAGGTTCTTCTTTGCTAATGCCAGAAGCCTGTAACTTCTGCATCTGCATCTCTCTGCTTGTGGTGTCAGAGGTGGGCTGATATGGTTTACAAGGGGCCTTCCTGCTGATGGGCAGGTTATGTGGGGCTCACGCCATCGAGAATGCCTCATGACAGTGCTTGGCTTTTCTAGGTGAGGCTGACTGCACAGACGGCAGCTGGGCCTGTGTCTGACTTCTACACCCTCCCTGTGGGGATTCGTACTGTGGCTGTCACAGAGAGCCAGTTCCTCATTAATGGGAAACCCTTCTATTTCCATGGGGTCAACAAGCATGAAGATGCAGATGTGAGTTGGGGTTCATGGGTCCCTGTGGGGGACATTTCTCATCTTTTTCATACTCCCTGAAGTGGTTGAGGGCAGCTCAGAGCAATTAAGCTAGCTGCTCAAAACCTAATGGGGCCTGTGGTTGGGCTGGATAGAGGGCTCTTGAGGGTCTAGCTCTAGAAGGAAGTATATCTTGGGTAGGGACAGGGGCAGGGGGTCATTCTACTCTGCTGTCTCTTAGATCCGAGGGAGAGGCTTTGACTGGCCACTGCTGATGAAGGACTTCAACTTGCTTCGCTGGCTTGGTGCTAATGCCTTCCGTACCAGCCATTACCCCTACGCAGAGGAGGTGATGCAGCTGTGTGACCGCTATGGGATCGTGGTCATCGATGAGAGCCCTGGTGTGGGCATCATGCTGAAGTGAGTGTATAGAGCCCACATTGCTCAGCCTGACTAGCTTGGTAGGGATGACATTCTGCCTTTCTTCACCCTGCCCCACAGTGAGAGCTACAGCAATTCGTCTCTGCAGCACCACCTGGAGGTGATGGAGGAGCTGGTGCGCAGGGATAAGAATCACCCAGCCGTTGTGATGTGGTCTGTGGCCAATGAGCCCTCTTCCTTCCTGAAACCTGCTGGTTACTACTTCAAGTGAGTCCTCCTCCTGCCCCAGGCTGAGTCATAGAAGAGACTTCACCTTTGGCCCAGCTCAGCCTTGGCTGGTGGTCATTGGAGAGCTGAGGTCACCCTGAGGTGGACATGGACTATGCGAGAGTCAGCATCTGTCCCCAGCCAACACTTGAGAGAGTATATCCATACCTGGTCAGTTCAGGGGAGCAAATCCCTACCCACCCAAGTTGTGATTTCAACCCAGTGATACCCAGTGTCCCCTTTTCACACCTGAAATGAAATCCAGAGTTAACCTAGCCTACTTATACACGTAACTTCAAATGAAAAACCAACTAGTGGCATGGCCTAACTACCTGACATAAACGTGAGTTACTTATAGAATACCAGATGAATGCATGGGCCTTCCTCCCCAGAGACCCACTGAAGGGGTCAGATGCTTGCACATGTGGAATCCTCGGAAAGCATAGCTACAAAAGCTGACGGCAGTAGTGCCGTGTTGCTACCGGTACCATGAGCAGTGTTCCCTTCAGTGCTGCACATTTCCAAAATGGCCAACCACTCTAGGTAAACTTCCAAACAAAACCAAGGATAATCTCCGCTTACTTTTAATGGCATCTCCATTCCTGAGAAATAGAGTGTGTATTAAAACTTCAGAAAAACACTGCGCTGCTTTGGTTTATGTGTAAAGTGGAGTTAAGTTTATCAAACCAGCTTATCTACACAAATGGGTTTTTCAGTGATGTGTATTCCAACTATTCTAAAGTTACATTGTTGGACAGTAGCAAGCCATCTAAAGTTCATGGTCCCATTGACTAAAGGCCGCATTGCAAACAAAACAAACACCACCTGGGGGCAGTGTTTCTGAAGTAGGAGGCTCTGGCCCTGGGTGGTGTTCTGTGGTTCCTTTTCTTTCTTAAAGTTATGCAAGTGTCACTTGACCTGGAGAGGGGAGTTATTTCACCTGCTGCAGAGGCAGCAGAGGTTATCACAGTACTCCCTGAGGCAGCATTGCATCCCACTTTCAGGGAGTGCTTTGGGCTGAGCCAAATCTGTGAAAGGCTCCGATGAGTGACCTACCTGGGCAAAGGACAACTCCGAACATGCAGTTCCAGAACCCCTGGTGGTTCAGTTTTTATTGTGAGGGTGAAAGTGTATGTAGGCTCCCAGGAGTGGGTGCCTGAGGTTCCCGATGGGCCTTTTTGGGAAGCGGAGAGAAGGAGATGCATGATGTTTGGAGCAGTAGGGACAGGGCAGGATGTGGCTAGAGCTAGCTGGGTTGGAAGAGCACAGCTAGGCTTCCCCAGGTGACAAACAGGCCGTTTCAGACTGTGGTTTTGGGACTTGAGAGTAGAGATACTGTGCTGGCCTGTGGAAACTACTGCCTTCAAATGAGAAGAGCAATTATGGGGAAAGAATGTAAAGGAAAGATAACTAGCTGTGAGGAAACAGAAGAGAAAAATAGCCTTAAACAATATCTGAAGGTAACCTGCTTGGGGGAAGCCGCGGACAGTTTGCTTTGTCAGGAGTCTCTTCTTCTTTTTAGGGAGTCTTTTCTTGTCACCCCTCATTGGTTAGTGTGATTCAGCATAAATGCCATTTCTTCAGAGAGGCTGTCACTGACTGTCTTCTCTCAGTTATGTACCTGTTACTGTCTCATAGAACCCTCTTTCCTGCTACCACTTGTAATTGCAATTTGTAATGTTTGTGCAAGTATTTTACTTCCCAGGGCTCCATGAAGCTATAGATGTAGCTGTTAAAGTCTCTGGTGAGTGCCTGGCACACAGCACATAGCTGGCTTCCTAGCACACACTTCCTAATTGTTCATTAATATCTATCCTAATCCACACCCCATCCATTTCTATTTTCAAGAGCTTTTTCAGAGACTCAGAACCCAGTTTTGGCGGCACCCAGTCCAAGGACCTCAGCTTAGTGTGCCTGCTTGCCCCTGCAAGGTGGCTCCCTCTGTGAATGTGGGTAGGATTTTGGAGGGAGAAAGAATGATGTCAGGGAACATGATCTAAGACGGGAGGAACATGTTCATTTACCTAAAATACAGTTAGAGGTAGGGAGGAGAGCAGTGTTCTTTTGTTTGATTTGGGAAGATGGGAGGGAGAGGAAGAGGGTGGGTATCTGAGAACTCTTCTCAGCCTGATGCAAGCTCTCTTCTGCACTCTGTGGACAGGACGCTGATTGCCCATACCAAAGCCTTGGACCCCTCCCGGCCGGTGACCTTTGTGACCAACTCTAACTATGATGTCGACCAGGGGGTGAGCCTGGGGGTTCCCATGGTTCTCCTCTTCTCTGCCCTCTCCCGTACTTCCCTACTGCTTGCTCCAGTGAACACCATGTACGGTATAAGCCTTCTGATGTGGGGCCCCAGGTCATTAGGGCACACAGTGTGGGGCCCTGCGTTAATAGGGGAACTCTGTGCTGTGAGCCTTATGACTGCTGGGCCTGCTGCATTTGTGAACACATTGTGTAGCATGAGCCCCCTCACACGGAGTGGGGCCTTACGGCAGGAGGGGAACTCTGGGGCTCGCTCTGAGGAAAGAACCATAAGCCGCCAGTCTGGCATATACATGGATGGTCTTTGGGTTAAAGATAATTAACTACCTGCTTCTTCACAAGGCAGTGTGGCTTCCTAAATCTAAGGATATTTAATTTATTCTCCGTTCAGACTCAATATTTTATATGCCTCAGTTTAATTTTATGCACGTCAGTTTATTATAAATAATAAAATGGCAAAGTTTCAGGGAGCTTAAAGTCATCATTGTCCAGTGTTACTCAAACCTGGCTGATTGTCAGAACAACTAAGGAAAGCTTTCTGAGAGTCCAGATCTCTAGATTCTGAGATTCGGATTTAGTCAGTCCAGGGTGGGAATCTGAGTTATTAAAAAGCTCTTCAGTGATTCTAATTATCAACCAGCTTTGAGAACCACTGACTAGACCCAGATTGAGAGTTAGAGAGAGAGGCTCACGCAGCTGTCTGGACCACATGACCTCACTCACCATCCCTGGGCACAGCAGTTCCTCAGAAACAATGTGTTCAGTTGCACTAGTGCTGTAAAACGAGACCAAGAAAATGTTCCTTCATTAGGAAGTGAAGGCCAGTACTTAGGAGAAAAGTGCTACAGAAAGAGAAATCATCTAAAGAATGAATGGATGAGAAAACACTGTATACAAATATAAATTGTGAACACTGTCATTTTAACATGCATGGGAAAAGATTTGTAGCCCCGGTGCTCCTTTGCCATCTCTTGAGAATACCCCCTTCAAAGAAGCATCATGACTGGTAAAACACGTGTAGCGCAAGGCAGCCCTGCGTGTTCTTGGGGCGCGAGTGGCATCTCTTCCCATCCTAGTCTTTCATGTGGTCTGGGAAGCCTGTGCATGGCACCCTATTCCTGGCCTCCTCAGAAGGTTGCCAGACTCATCGGGTGGGATATGTGATCCATGGGCATCTGTCCACACCCAAAGGTACTTCCCCCAGCTTTCTCTTTTTGTCTGCATTTTTCCACCACTGCGGTTTGGAAAGAGGCTACAGTCTCTTTGGAAAGATAGACCACATCAGTCCCAGTGCAGGCTCTGGAGATAAGCATGTGTTCAGGTGATGTTAGAGACTGGACATTGGGCTGTCGAGTCTTTGCCGCTCAGTCCTAATTACCGCATTGTTTGGACCTGCGGCAGTCCCGCCCCATCACTTCGGCTGCTCTAGTAGTAGGGAATTTTCCAGCCACTTTATGATCCACAGCACTAGCTCAGGAATGGTATGATGAATCAAGATTCTTTGTAAAGACAAAAACTGCATCTACCCCTCAGCTTGGAATATTTCTCCAGGGCTAGGTGAGAGAAGACCAGCGTCAGGAGTACTACCTAGAGAGGAACAGAATCCAGTTGGGATGGGCTGTGGGCTTCCACTGAGGCCAGCTCAGCTCATCAGGTGCCTGCTCTGCCTCTCATAGCCCTCACAAGAACCCAGCTGCAGCCAGGTCAGGAGCATCAGTCCAGAATTATAGACTTGCTCCATTCAGGTCACTTCTTATTTCCTGCTCATGTGAGCATCTGAATTCTTTTCGACCTTCCCTTCTTACCTCCTCTGCGTGAAGAGCCCCTGGGTAGCTGAGTCCTACCACTGTATCATGCAGTCTTCTGCTTCATGAACAAGCTTTAATGCTCTTGTCCTAGGCACCGTATGTGGATGTCATCTGTGTGAATAGTTACTACTCTTGGTATCATGACTTTGGGCACCTGGAGGTGATTCAGCTTCAGCTGGCAACCCAGTTTGAGAACTGGTATAGGAAGTATCAGAAGCCAATTATCCAGAGCGAGTATGGAGCAGAAGTCATTGTAGGGCTTCACCATGTAAGTAGTGTAGAACGTTGTGTTTATTTTTTTCACTCCCTTAAGCAGTGATGTCACTCATTGCCCCAGGTTAGAATTGTGCCTCTTTCCTCATCTCTTTCTTGTCCTGATACTCTCCCTGCAGTTCTTCAGGCTTACCTCAGCCTGTCCCTCCACACTCATGGCTGCCCAGGACCCAGGCCTTTGGCTGACTTGCTTGAGGCAGCCTCCTTACTGGTTTTGTTTCCTCATTCCCACTAGCTTTCCAAATAGTCTTTTGAACAAGTCCAAACGTTGGAAGTCTGTCATTGTCTTCCCCTGGCCCACAAGACAAAGCCCTGATCCCTGGTCAGGACAGTCAACGTCCTTTGTTCTCTGCCCTCTCCCAGGTCCTCATTCTCCTCTGCCTTCACTCCTTGACACTGAACTGTTTTTCACCGTGCCCAGTGGTGCCTGTTCTGGCTTTGGCTGTTCCTTCTGCCTAGAATGCCCTCGTTAGTACTACAATTGTCAAGTAATGCATTCTAATTATGTGTTCAAGTCTCAGTTTAGACGTTTCCTCTTTGGTGAGGTTTACCCCACCAGCCCCAGACAGAGGAAACTGTTCCTTCTGTTTGGTCTCTGTCTTGGTGTTTCTCATTGTGTACTGTCATTATTTCTCTGGCTCTCTCCTTGACCAGACTGTGGGCTCCGGGAGGGAGAATGCATCTTATTTATTGTTGCTTTCTAAGCTGTTAGTAGTGGTTAGCACACAGCGGGTGCTAAACAGTATTTGTTAAGGGAATGGGTGAAATCTTGGAGCAAGTTTTTGTCACTAGCTTTTTTTCTCATTGTTTTGTCCATTTTCTCACCAAGAATATGCTGCTTTGTCTTGTGAGGATATTTTCTTGAACCACAGCCAGGCACCCCTCTCCACCCCAACCAACTCACACTAGCCTGCCACGACTACTGGGATTCTTCGTTAACACATATTTCTTAATATGCTTGTCCTTGGTATGTTGAACAGCTACCTACTTGGACTGTATTATTCTGTTCACAACCTTAAATTCATCTTTCTTACACAGAATGTCACTTGTACAACTGGTAAAGGGGGAAAAATAGCTCATGAAGACAGTGTATATGCACATTTGTTCT
The DNA here is from genome assembly GCA_004027375.1 of Macroglossus sobrinus. Taxonomy (NCBI): domain Eukaryota; kingdom Metazoa; phylum Chordata; class Mammalia; order Chiroptera; family Pteropodidae; genus Macroglossus; species Macroglossus sobrinus. The sequence goes on from PVKZ01004109.1 coordinate 27,016, forward strand.
CCCTCTTTGGAAAGGTGTAGCCACCTCTGAATTTTTAAGAAACCCTGAAAGAGTCTAGGTTAGCACTGTCTGAAAGACTCTTTTGCACTGGTGGATATGTTCTGTATTTCTGCTGTTTGAAAGGGTACCTATTAGCCACATGTGGCAATTCAGGACTTGCAATGTGACTGTTTGACTGAATTAGTTTAGTTTAATTTAGTTTTAAATTTAAATAGCCATTCGTGACTAGTATTAGACAATGCAAGGTCATGTTCATTAAAACCAAGTAAGAAAATTTACATTTTGCCCTGTCCTCAAAATCAGCTTTGGAACTGGAACAAAACATGGCTTAATTGTAGAGTTGTATTTTCAGTGCATCTTATATAGCATTTTAATGCCTCTCATTGGAAAAGAAAGCCAAGAGGGTTTTGTTCTCTCACAGATGGTCAGAATGCGGCATCCTTCAACATCTAAAGCTTGAGCTTTCCCCCAACTTCCCTTTAGATGGAGACTCGGGCCCCAGAACAAGAACTCAGACCCAGGAACATATAAAAGATTACTATATCCTAGTACAGGCTGCATAGGAACTTTTCACCAGATATTGGATGAGTTCGTAGATGTGGCCTTCTGCTTTTGTTTTGGATAGCCTTCTCCTCGCTTGGCAGGTCTTAGCTTAAATAATTCCTCAGAAAAGCTTCCTGTGGCTCCTTGCCTCAATTAACTCCTCCTGCTAAACATCCCCCTGGCTCCTGCTTTGCACTTTACTCTCATTACACGTACAAGTTGTGTCTTTCTTGTCAGATTATAAAGCCTGAGAGCAGGGAAACTCATCTTTCTTGTTTATCACTTTCTCTCTAATGCCTGCCATATTAGCAAGTACGAAATAGTTATTTCTTGAATGAATGAATGTGCTAAACAGCAGCTACTGACCCAGACCAGATACAGATGAATCTGAGGTGAGTTAAATCTGAGTCATACTAGTTCTCAAATTCTACACTTGCAGCTACTTCAAACTTGAGCTTTAAATTTATCATTCAAAGACAGTTTTACAAAATTCCAGCGTAGTTCAGCTTTAAAACTGCACTGGTGAATAGAGATACAAAAGTAAGGTAGAGCAAATCTCCAATTTATAAATAGTGACTAATTAAGGTTGTTTAAAACCTTTTTTTTTCCCCGTGCTACATCCTACCCTGGCTGTGTCTCTACACCTGCACCACTGAGTCCTGCAATCAGTCACTACAGCCCACCTTGAGGACAGATAATTTGGTCATCATCACATGGGTCTTTATTTTTGTTTGACATTTACAGTTCTGCCGGTTCTGCCTCTTAAATTCTCTCTTTGCCTTGAATTCCAGGATCCACCTCTGATGTTCAGTGAAGAGTATCAGAAAGATATGCTAGAGCAGTATCATGTGGTTCTGGATCAAAAACGCAAAGAATATGTGGTTGGAGAGCTCATCTGGAATTTTGCTGATTTTATGACTGACCAGTGTAAGTGGCAATTTGGTGAGGGGAATGTACCATTTCTAATTTTTTCACATTGGCCTTTCAGTTCAGGACATTTGGTTATAAGAGCACTGGAAACAAGAGAGGGAAAGCTGATTTAGTCATTGTAAGTTACATAGAGAATTTCCTAGGAAAAGTAAGTTGCATTTAGCAAACAGCATCACTTGCCTCCTTTCCAACTCATTTTATGGTAAAATATAAAATAAAATAAAATAATAAGCAAATGGGAGAGACTACCATTTTGAGGCAAAATGTCTAACTTGCCTTGTCTGTTTCACAATAGTAAGGAAAAAGTTGACCTCATGTGGGGTTTACTTGTGAGATAGGCTCATTATTCCAGAGTAGGGTACAAAGCCTGAGAAATGTAAGACAGTTCAATCTGGTTTATATTATTCACTTGTACAAGGCAGGTTCACCGAATACAGGGATGTGTCAAAGTGTTTTGAATGTGGGAGTGTTTAAAAGTCTTCAAAGAGAATACCATCTGTAGTCTTTCTCAAGTGGGGATAGATGAGGGCTACTTCAGTTAAGTTCCAGATGAATGTTTCTCAATTCTTTTTACATCTCTAGATTACTAGTTTCTTTATATATGATAAACTTAGGATAGCATTGGCGGGAGGTTGGAGAGGATTTGGCGGTAGTGGGAATGCCAGTACTTTACTTATAGGGAAAGACAGGTTTTTGGAAGGTTCAAGTTTAACTGAGAATTAGAATGGAGAGGTAAACAGAAGAAAGAATGAGAACACGAGCCTCTATTCTGCTTGGCAAATAAGATTAATGACTTTTGGAGATATCTTGGATGGCGATCTAGTTTCATGAACAGGTGCACCGGCTTTATGTAGTGAGAAATTAGCTTTGTGACCTTGGACAAGTTACTGAACCTTTTCATAAACCTGTAAAGTAGGGATAATGCCTGCAACCTTGCAGGTCGATGTAGGTAGGGATGCCATTTGCTGAAGTGCTTGGCACAGTGCCTGGCATTTGCTTATCGTGGAAGAAGTTACTGTCTTGACCTTATTGGTGGGAAATACCTCCTTTCCATTTCATAGAAGCTGTGGTTTCACTAGGGGGTGGAGAGAAGGTGTTGCTCCCTTCCCAGCTTTAACTCTGGCAGACCAACTACCGGAAGTGGGAAGTGGGAACCAACTCCACTGAACATGGACCTCTTTAACGCACCAGGGAGCTGAGGTGTTTGGGGGGAGCAGTAGTAGTTAAAACTTTGACCCATTAAGTGGCCATATCAGATACCACTTCAGACCAAGCAACCATAAACTGTAAGAGGATATTTCTGTTTTGCGCCCAGCTTGGCTCCAGCTTGGCTCTAGTTTTGCCCATCAGAATTCATCTGAAACAAGTTTTGCTTTTTTTTTATTATTTTAGCACCTCTGAGAGTAATGGGGAACAAAAAGGGGATCTTTACTCGTCAGAGACAACCAAAAGGTGCAGCATTCCTTTTGAGACAGAGATACTGGAAACTTGCGAATGAAACCAGGTACCATTGGTCAGCTATGAAGTCGCGGTGTGTGGGAATGAGCCCATTTACTTTGTAAAGTAAGAATTACCTCTTTACTGACACCGGCTCTGTCAGCCCCTTCTCCCCAAGCAAGGGATGACTTTCCCAGCAAACAGAGAAAGTGCTTCCCTGGACCGTGTGGCAGACCAGAAAGTTTCTTGTCTGGAGTTTGTAGTAATTTGCTAGAGTTTGTGAAAATAAAGGCTTTTATGGTATGGGAATAAAGAGTTGGCTCAGATGTGACCATGAATCGAAAGATCTGTACTGTTGAAAAGCATATGAAATTATGTGTCAAGCTGTTTTCATAGTCTTAACTGTGTATAGACTCTTGAGAAACCTCTGCTTCAACACACACACCACATGCAGAGTTGCAGGTTACAGACTGTGCTTGCACAGGAATTACCCTTCAGTCTTAGGGCCACCTGTGCTCATGTACCAAACCAGGCCAGCCTTGACTGAGTGAGTGAGAGTGAAACACAGTGCCTATAAAACTCCACAGATGGGCTGAAGTCCCAATAAATTTACAGAAAGCGATATGCTGCAATAACGAACTAAGTCTATATACTAGTTTCCAATTAGTTAAGCTGACAAATGAGCGTAAAAGAGAGATAAGAGTTGAGGAATGTCTGAATCAGAAGGGAGCTCAGAGATTACCAGTTCTTCCAGGATGTTGTTCCAACCTCAGCCATATAGTCCTGTCTTGACAGAAATGGACAGATGGGCGTAAGAGCCCACTGGCCTCACCGTAACCAACTCCACTGAACATGGACCTCTTTAAACAGGGTGGAGCTGTAGACAAGTACAGTTGACCCTTGAACAACATGGGTTTGAACTGGTAGGTACACTTTCTACGTGATTTTTTCCCTATTACTATGTAGTTCATACCCGCGTTTTGTTCAAGGGTCAACTCCACAAGTAGGCTTGCATATGTAGTGATACGTGGATTTTCAACTGTGTAGGAGGTTGGCACCCTAACACCTCACGTTCAAGGGTCAGCTGGACTCCATGCCTTTATACCTCTGGGTGACAACACTTGTCCTGCTCCCAGAGGGTGGTCTTTCCTTATGGAATCTTTTCTCCTCTTCACGGGCTCCATGAAGGCAAGTAAGGTACATTCCTCCTAAGATTTTGGTATTCATCAATCCTGGTTTAAAGCTGAATGCTTTTGAAAAATACTTACTGGTGTCCAATTCAATCGAAGACCATGAACCAGTACAGTTCTTAATGCAGAACTCGATTCACTTCCCTTTTGGTTTATCCCACATATCTCAACACATGCCCCCTTTTAGCCTCCCTTTCCAAGCTCCATGAAAGAAGCTAAAGGTAATTTGACCTCATTTTAGTGGCCATCTTTAGATCACTTTTAAGAAGTGAGAGTGTAGTCAGTTCAAATAATAAGTTAAGAATTCCAAGGGTTACATCTTCCTTCCTTCCTTCCTTCCTTCCTTCCTTCCTTCCTTCCTTCCTTCCTTCCTTCCTTCCTTCCTTCCTTCCTTCCCAATGAAAGTACCTTGAAGGAGTCAAATTTTGTTTTCTGGTTTAATGTCAAGGAATAATACAAAATATTAAACACGTCAGACACACTTAAATGTTTAATAAATTAGGGTTAACACCCATTTTGTCTCTTTTCTCTCTCTCTCTTTTTAATCTTAAGAGTGGAGGAGTTCATAGCTTCATTGGACATTGACTTGTTCCTCTCAGCCAGAGAAAAAGACTCAAACAAAAGTCTACATTTTTCTTGTAATACCTAAAATACATCATTACTACATATTTACACTTCAATAAAGTACAGTTAAATAAGTACAATAAAGCACATTACTTATAATGTTATCAGAACTTCTGCAAACAAGCCCATTCTGCCTTGATTCACCAGCTGGCCTTGTATTTATTACTACTTGACAGACTCATACAGATCTCACCTTCCATTTTTTAAATTTGATCCAAGCACCAGATGTAACCAAAAATCTCTGGAACTATGAAATACTTTTAATCACATGGGTCATTTTCCATACAATGATGCCCTTTCTCATATTCTATATTTAAACTTCGAGTTTTACACAAAACAGTGGGACCACAGTACTTAGGAATCTCAGCTAATAAGTATATAATTCTATTACGACGATGTATTGCTTACACATTTTAAAATGTGTTAAGACGTAAAATAGTTTGGTCAATTCTGATAATTAATAAACGTTGTTAATAACATTTATTTTTTAAATAGAACATTCAACTTAACATGTAAGTACAACCTCAATGCTGCTAGAGATTGATTCGTTTTCTTAAAAGACCCATAAACCTCCAAACTATGGTAGAGAGGATCTTGGATTCACCTCAAGAATACTGGAGAGATGGATAGTAACTGTTTGAGCTAAGTCTTCCTTTCCCCTATATGTAACACTCTGGTGAGAGAACCATGGCTCTGGGAATTTCAAAGGATACCTCCCCAAGGACTGCTTAGATGGGCAAGATGCTAACTCACATGAGACAGCTTTGTACCAACCCCCCAATAATTTACAGTGGAAGAAATACCTGCCTACTTATGGTAGGATTACAGTGCTCAGCACAGTTCCTTGTTGGTAGAAAATGTTTAATAAATGGCTGCTTTGTTAGCCTGGTGGTCTGCCCTTTTGTGCTAAAGAAATAAATCAGCAAATCTGATATTTCTTGCTCACGTGTCAGGGATTTTTCTGTCCTTTACAAAAATAAAGGCATCATAATAATGAATTAGACCTTCAAGTCTGTTTTTTTTTTTGTTTTCTAAAAGCCAAGACAGCCCATTCATTATCCCTTTACATTTGCCCTTTAACACTGCCATTTACTGCAGAATTTCCCCTAGTGTTACGCTTTCTACTTCATAGTTTACAGTTGTTTATTGTTTAAACTGTTTGTTCACTTTCTAGTGAAACCTGGGGGAACACTATTTTCATGAGTAGGATCCCTCAAAGTACAGACAGGATGTACTGTTTCTGAGTTTTCCTGCAGGCAGATAGTTACATTTATATGAATTTTAAAAACATTTTTAAGTTTTTCAGTTACAGTTGGCATACAATATTACATTTGTTTTCAGTATACAACATAGTGATTAGACATTTATACAACTTATGAAGTGATCACCCCGATAAATCTAGTTCCCATCTGAATAGTACCATACATAGTTATTTACAGTATTATCGACTATATTCCTTATGCTATACTTAATATCCCTGACTATTTTGTAATTACCAGTTTGTACTTCTTAATCCCTTCCCCACTTTCAACCACCTACTCCAGACTCCCTCCCATCTGGCACCCCTCAGCATTCTTGTTATGTATGAGTTCGTCTGTTTTATTTTGTTCCTAGATTCCACGTGTAAATGAAATCATATGGCACTTATCTTCCTCTGAATGATTTACTGCACTCAGCACAGTACCCTCTGGTGCCATCCATGTTATTATAGGTGGCAAGATTTTATTTTATTTTATTTTATTTTGGCTAATAGTCTATTGTGTGTATATATACCATCCCTTCCTTATTTATTCATCTACTGAGGGACACCCAGGTTGCCTCCATATCTCGACTACTGTAAATAATGTTGGGATGAACTCATGGATGCACATCTCTTCAAAGTAGTATTTTGGATTTCTTTGGATAAATATCCAGAAATGGAACTACTGGGCCCTTTGTCTCCTGTTATAGCCTTTGTTTTAAAGTCTATTTTGTCTGGTGTAAGTATTGCTGCCCCAGATTTTTTTTTCATTTCTATTTTCACGAAATATCTTTTTCCATCCCTTTCCTTTCAGTCTCTGTGTGTCTTTATCTGAAGTGAGTCTCTTGTAGGCAGCATATGTAAGGGTCTTGTTTTCTTATCTATTCAGCCACTCTATGTTTTGATTGGAGCATGTAATCCTTTTACATTTGAAGTAATTTTTGATATGGACTTGTTGCCATTTTATTATTCATTACATATATATATACACACACAACACACACACAGACACACATATACATATATTTAACATAACATTATTTAACATATTATAAAATATGTTAATATATATATTAATATATAAATAAATATATATATTTAAGAAGCCTCTCCAACATGTCCTGTAATACTGGCTTGGTGGTGATGAACTCCTTTAGCTTTTTCTTGTCTGGGAAGCTCTTTATCTGTCCTTTGATTCCAAATGAGCTTTGTTGGGTAATCTTGGTTGTAGGTCCTTTGCTTTCATCACTTTGAATATTTCATGCCAATCCCTTCTGGCATGCAAAGTTTCTGTTGCAACATCAGCTGGCAGTCTTATGGGAACTCCCTTGTAAGTTACTAACTGCTTTTCTCTTGCTGCTGGTAAGATTCCCTCTTTATCCTTTGCCATTTCAATTATGATGTGTCTTGGTGTGGGCCTTTTTGGATTCATCTCGTTTGGGATTCTACGTTTCCTGGGGCTTGTATGTTAGTTTCCTTCACCAGGTCAGGGAAGTTTTCCATCATTATTTCTTCAAATAGATTTTCAATTCCTTGCTCTCTCTTCTGCTTATAATATCCCTGTGATGTGAATGTTCTTAACGCTTCATGTTGTCCCAGGGGCCCCTTAAAACTAGCTTCATTTTTTTTGGGGGGGGGGTTCTTTTTTCTTGTTGCTGTTCTGATTGGGTGTTTTCTGCTACCTTGTCTTCTAAATCACTGATTCGACCCTCTGCTTCATCTAACCTGTTTTTTCCCTCTAATGTAGTCTTCATTTTTGACTTGTTCTTTTTTATGATTTCTACCTCCATTTTTACATTTTCTATCTCTTTGTTAAAGTTCTGAGTTCATCTACTCTTCCCTTAAGTTCATTAAGCATCCTTATAACCAGTATTGTGAACTCTGCACCTGGTAGACTGGTTGTCTCCATTGAGTTTTTTTTTTTTTTTTCTGGAGCTTTGACTATTTTCACATGGGACTTCTTTCCCTATTTTGGCTGCCTCCCTGCATTTGTTTGTATTAGGGAGGGCTCCTAAGTCTCCCAGTCTTCAGAGAGTGGCTTTATGTAGTAGGTGTTCTGTGAGACCCAGTGGCAGTCTTCCCTGGTCACCTGAGCTGGGTAGCCAAGGTGTGTCTGCGTGCTCTCTCGCTGTAGTTGAGCCCTGGTTGCCGTTCGCACATCAGTGGGAGGGACTGACCCTCTGGCTGATTGGTTGTGAGTATTGGCTGGTGAGGGAGCTGATCCTGTGGAACAGGATTCACTTTTAACAGGACTCTGGTACCTGCCCAATCTACCCTTTGAGTGTGACCACCTCAGATGCAGCCCTGGGTAGTGCTCTGGCTTTATCAAAGCTGGTCACTGGGTGTGCAGGCCCAAGTGCCTCCTGGGAGGCACCCAGCCACAGGCCAAGTTCAGCTGTAGCTTGTGCCCTGCCCGGGGCCACCTGGCAAGAGTCAACAGGCAATCCGTAGATGGCTGCCGCCTGTGCTGGGCTGAGGTGCCTTGGGATACCAAGCTGGGAACTGAGACTGGCTGCTGCTAATGCTGGGCTTGTGCTCCTCAGCAAGAGGCCCAGGGCACTCCGAAGTCAGATGCTGCTTGTTTGGGTTTTGTGAACATTTTGAGAAATTTTAGGAAAGTCCACAGCATAAGCCAAGACAGTCCATTTGTATGGAAAAAGACCCACTGTAGGCGGCTTGGGTGGGCTGGCAAGACAAAAGGGATGGAATCTCAGGGAATCACATGGGTGGGGTGACCTGTGTTAGTCTGGTTTATGGAGCTCAGAGGTGGCGGCTGTCTGCCTTCGCACACCAGAAGTGGGGAGCTCAACAAAGGAACGATGGATACTGCTAGCACCTCTGTTAAAGATAAAGCTACTCCTCAGTCCTCGCGCTGAAGTCAGACAATCCCGTTCCTCCCTGTATGTCCCTGCTGCTACTCGAACAGCCGCCCTAGTGCTTGAGCTCACAGTGAGAGTCCGTCACCAAGCAAGTCTTTATGCAAGCCCTTTAAAAGAAACATCTGTGACTCCCACAGCCCTGCATTTCTCTCATCCACGATCTCTGCTGTATTTCACAGCCAGAGGTTGTGGGGACCTCTTTCCCTGGCATGGGAACCCTGGGCCGGGCTCCCAACGTGAGGCTGGGACCACTCACTTCTCCAGGGGGAACCTCTGAAGCCAAGATATCCCTCTCGATTCTCAACCGCCACATGCGGGTGTGGGACCAGCCCGTTTTGCATCTCCATCCCGCCTCCTCTGTATGTCCCCAGTTGTAGGACTTCTGTTCAGCCACACCTTAAGTAATTCCCAGTGAAGATTATTTTCTAGTTAAGTTGCAATTCTGATGTGGTTGTGAGAGGCAAACAGTGTCTACGCACTACGTCACCTTGATACAGTACGCCATCCTGCCCGGAAGTCTCAATTCTTGGGTCAGAGCATTCTTATATCTTTCCCAATCTAGGTGTCTCATTCACTTTTGATGTCTTATCACCATCAGAGTTAATCTGAGTTTTAAGGCTCATTTTACTTTTAGGCTTTTACTCATCCTTTATCTTCTATTTTCTGAAAATCATATCCAAATTGGGTAAAAGGAAACAGAAGGGTAAATTTCAAAAAGATGGTTTTGGTTTTCAGACCTCATAATTCCTACGTTGCCTTTTAATACAGAAGGGAACGTATCCTTGCAAAGAGTATTTCAATTATCAAGAAACAATGTATTTGTAAGGCGCATTTCTTAGGTGCTGAGGTTCTAGCACAGAACACATTTGTTCAATAAAATATCGCTCAACTGTATTTCAAATGGATTCATCTTTCTTGCAGATGTTACCATTTTAGAAAAACTGTAAGCTTGGAGTATTCAAGGTGAGCTAAAGTAAAGCAGTGGAAAGACAGCGGATTAATACATTCTGTTTCTTACAGAACTGAAAGCAGTGACACCTTTTTCATTAATTCATTAATTCATACCTCATAACCCTACAGAATTTCAAGAACTGGAATCTCTAAGAATTTAGCTTGTGTCTTGTATAAGTTACATATAATTGAAGAGAAGAAGAATCAACTCAGCATACCTGTAGAAATGAGGTTACTTCAAGAAGTTTATGAGTGAATTCATTTCTGCTGCTTTTTTGAAGTGGCAATACTTCAGTATAAGAACGATGGCAGCACAACTTTTACAGGTAACTTCTACATTTATTTTATACCAAAAAAGTTATGTGCAACAAATAAACATTCTTACATATTTACATTTGTTTTTTACCAGTTAGCAAAACTGTCCTAATCTCTGATAAAGAATATTCTCATCTATATTAGAGAGGAAATCTGCCTAGTGAACTCCATTTTAAATGAATGTTTACTCTGGAGTTTAAAGCACTAGTAATAAATATTTTTGATGGAACATACTATACAGATCATATACCTCATACTTAGGCCATGCTTAATACAGTTTTACAACAAAACATTACACCTTTTCTGAGCCAATTTGTCAAAAACATGTTTAACTAAGTAGCCTGGACACCCACCCTTCCCTCCGTTTTGAAGGGTAGTTCTCACAAGTCAGGAATCATATGTGCTGCCTAACATGTTTGAATAGAGATGTTTTGCCAGTGCTTGCATATCGGGGGAAAATACATGGGACAAAGGTTGCATATTAGGTACTTCTTCCCAAATAGGTAACCAAAAATGATAGTGGGTTTCTTGTTGGCATCTGTTTAATACTGATTTTCACGATCTGTCAGCATTCATGGGTGTCAAGCAGTGGTACCAATCTAAGCTATGGAGTAATTGCTGAAGATAACTTTGCACTTTTGCTGAGAGTCTTAAAAATAAATATAAATGAAACATAAGCAAAGTAAACCAACAAAGAGTGTTAATTTCACTGTAGCCTTGGTCCTGTATCCTACCTAGTAGATCTACAGATCTCTTGTACCAAATGACAGATCTTTGTCTCTTCATGCGAAAATAGTCAATGCTTTCACCATCTTTAAAAGTAATGGATTTAAGGAGAGGCTATATACATCAAGTAAAAGTAATTCCTGGCACACAGCTAGTTAAACCTGAGTTATTTCTCCAGAAGATTACCCTCACTGACAGCAACTAGCTGCAATAAACAAACAAACAAACAAACAAACAAACAAAATTCTCCAAACCACCTAGATTCCCTAGAACTGATCATCTAACCACAACCTCTCTTATTTATTCAAATTATGTGACTATCAAGTAAATAAGAGGCTTCATTTGTTACAAATCATTTCAAAAACCAAGAAGCATGAAATTTCTGCCCCAAACAGAAATTTAGTTTTTCTTCCCTAATCTGCTCTTCGATGTTGGTGGCTAATAATTTTGCAACATTCAACTATTCATTCTGTCATAACAATCCTCAAATTTTAAAACGCGGCATTTTCCCCCCTCTTCCGGTGTGGCATAGAGGGTGTAGAGGGGTACCTAAATTCTCCCAGGGCAGAAATACCAAATAACACACACCAGGGTTCTTTCTGTTGCTTACTGATATACTGGCGTTACAATGCTGTTGTTTCAGGCAGAACATGTTCACTGCTCAGTGAGAAAAAGGATATTAATTCTGGGTCATAGGAATGTGGCAATTTAAAAAAAAAAAAAAATATATATATATATATATATATATATATATATATATATATATATATATATATACACACACAACTTAAATAGTGGTGTTTTCTCCCAGGCTTAGGAAAGCAAAGGAAAACTTGAAGGGTCTGGCTGAACATTTTTACATTTTCTCATCGAGTTTAAGACATTTGCAAGAATGCAACATCAAGAAAAGCTTCAACTATACTCTGCTGACTGATACAAAATATGAAAAACCATATTAAACTGGGACGGGAGGAACCTATTTAGCACAATCAGTGCTATACACACCATAGAAATCTTAACCGTCAAGCCATTTCCACTATAGCTTGGAAATGAGAACCAGTAAACAGTCTGGTAGAACTGGAAGCACTGCTACAACATGACCTCATTGCACAGTTCAACTTCAACAGTAGGACTTATTTCTCCATAAACACGAGACATCTAATCAATGTTTTCACAGTTCTTTAACTAATTTTAGAAATAAGAACAAAACAGGCATCGAAATATTCACATTCATGGGAAAAACATCAGTCTGGATGAAATCTGAATTAAACGATCTTTTATAAAACTGGTTTAAAATCAATAGTTCATAACAATTCAGGTTTTTACCTGCTGTGGGCCAGGAGAATACACTGCATCAATTATGGCAGTTGGAAACAGCTGCTGACGTTACACATATGTTACAGAGTAGAACCTGTCCTCTCCCTTCAGAAAGAAGGCAAATAAAGCATTCAAATTACTGGTCTACTTTTAACATGATGATTAATTGAACTGGAAGCAAAAACATTGCTCCCACTTCTCAATCTAAGGGATAAAATGATCATATAGAACCTTTCTATAGAATGCAAATCATCTACATCACGCTAAGAAAGAAGGACACTTCTGCCCTAGTTCAACACACAATATTTGGTTTGAGATTTAAGACAGAAGGCACTTTTAACATTTTGATATCAGATCTTAACCACAGAAACAGTGTCACAATTTCATTTGGGTTTATTGAAATCACTTTTAAAAGTTCTGCATTTGTGTAGTTATTAGAAAGAGTAGTGACAACATTACTGTATTTCACCTTGAAATATTTCTACCTGTAGCGCTCCTCCTGATTAAGCAAACTGAGCAGTGTGTTAGCCCTAAAGTTTACAAATCCAGGTTTACAATTTGACTCTGAAACAACTAACTTAGCCATCCAATTAGTTCAGAATTAGTGCAGAAAGAAACAGAAAACACTACAGGGCTACGCAAGAGCAATACTACTCTGGCGTGAGCGAGCTTATACTGGTTATTTCAGGGCCACAATACTGTCTGTTTGACTGGCACCACTGTTAAGACAAAATATCTGCATGAAAATTCAACTGCTGTAAGAGACTTTGCCTTAAAATGCCATATTAATATTTCCAGCTATCCTCCAAAGAAATCTACCCATTTCCCCATCTCTAGTGTCCTGGAGGCCTTGGACTTGATGATTTGGTAACATGACTCATTCTGTAAGGTTATAATTGATCCAGTTTTAGGACTAGACATGTTTGACTTGAGTGTCCAAATAGTTTCTTCCTTTCAGAGGAAGGAGAGGAAAAGGAACCACTCCATTATCTTTGATGTCAGTGCTGGACCCACAGTTGTCAGTCCTTACCACCCACAAGATGCTCTGTAAGGACCTACTATTTTCACTATTTCTTGAATCAATGTTGAGCTGACAATTCTTCATTGCTACTCTTCAACTAAACTGTACAGTAAGTTCTGCAGGGCTGGATCCAATATCTCTACCTTTATTTACAAATATAAACGGATTCTAGTTGAATCTACATGTTTAAATCCATCAGCTAAAAACATATCACGTATTGTAAACATGGCAATATTGAATACAGTATCTATTCTAAAATATTTTCATGTCATGATCACATTTGTTATACCTGAAATTGAATTTATACACATTGGAGAATTACTAGCAACGGTCGCTCACTTTATAATTGAAGGAAGGGGGCTAGGGCTATTGTTTAATTATTTTAGAAACATCTTCAAAGTAAAGTTAAAGCTTGTCTTTGATTGGTTTGGCCTATGTTTTTTTGTTTTGTTTTGTTTTGTATTTGTATCCATATTTAAAATGAAGACTGACACAGAAAATACCCTTCTAATTTACAAGAGTTTAAAAAATCAGTTTAAGATTCTTAGGGAAAGTGTCTGTTGTGAATAAAAAAAAAAATATGCTGCAAACAAACAATGGAAAAGGGATCTTCAGACTGTCAGAGTTCGTCAGTCCTGCTTGGGCTGCAGTTGCCGTTTCCAGGCCTCATTCAAGTAAACTAGTCGTTTGTAGTTGATGATAAGAAGAATGAAGTTCAGCACGTATGTGAAGACGCAGATGATGCAAAACTCCTTTAGCACAAAGTACAGAATGTAGGCTAGGTACAAAGAACCTACTACGGACACGATGGAGGATGTCATGAGGATTAAAGCTGCAACTGCACTTGCTGTCATGCCTGCAAGAGAAAGAGACATTTGGCTCAATCAGACCTAGACACTGCAGAAAAAGTTTCTGAGTTAAAATGGTAACACTTTGTGAATTGCTACAGTGTTAGAATACCGATCTTACTGCAAACACTATGAAATTTGAGAACAAAAACTACTGGCCTATTTTGTTAAGATTTTGCAGATTGACTTTGCATATAGAATACCAATTTTATAGCTGCAAAGGTTTTGACTTGTCAATATTCTAGAAAAATTACTTATTTCATAAACTAGCCTAACTTAAGGCACACAAAGAAAAATGCAATCTTGCAATTACATTATACAGTGAAGCTGATTTGTAAAACGGACAGCCCCACCTTTCTTAATGAATAGAGGAACGTGAGGACCACAACCTTCTCTTCCAAGCAGGACACATTTTCCCTGGCCTTTTCACTACAGGCTCCCCATCTGTAGAAAGTAAAATTTGCTTTCCCATATTTAGATCAAATTTATCAAAAGTCCATAATGGGAGAAGATTACACTAACATGCTGCTAAAAAAGAAAAAAAAAATTCAGAAAGGGCTCACCCTGGACGATAAGGGAGACCACATTTGGCCACTTGGCTACATGTGGGTCATACCAGATCAAGAACAAAGGCAGGCAGTTGGGTGTGTGAAGCTGGGGCCCTCATGACAAAAACTTGCCGGAATTCTTGATGCTATCTGACATCTTTACATGTATTGTTTTGTACTGAGAACATGCATTTATTTTCAGAGAGAGGAGACAGAAGAGCATATTAAAATACCCAACAGCTAATGGATGAGAATAACAGGAATAGAAAAAAAAATAGTAGGTGATAGTAGATTTGAAGAGGTTATAGTTAAGGAGCTGAAATCCCTGCTGCCTGTTAATGGGAAGTTGCCTGTGGGCTGCAGCCTAGCCACAGGGGCCTGACTTGCCCATGACATCAGTCAGTACTAGAAGTATGATGAATTAATCAGGTTCTTCACGACTAAGATGCTGTTGGATTACCTATGCCAGGTACTGGCAAATGTGACTGGCCACCTGCTTTTCTAAAGATTTTTTGGAACCCAGCCACGCTCATTGATTTATGCAGTCTGTGGCTGCCTTCACACTCGAATGGCTGAGTAGTTGCGACAGCCAGCAAAGCCTAAATTATTTTCTATCTGGCTCTTTACTAAAAAAATTTGTCTACTCACCTATGCTAAACATCTAAAACTTCAAAAAATTATGCTATCGCCTTAATTTTAACCTATGAAAGTTAGTTTCAAAATGATGTGGACAAGTTGTTAACTGTAAAACTGGGATAATAATCATGACTATCTCCCCTAAGACTACCGTGTAGATTAAAAGAGCTAATAGTTACACTTGAAATGCTCCATAAATACTAGCTATTAGTTAAATACTTGTACCAAACTTGTCCTAATGTAATGTAACTGGTAGCTCAAGATAAAATTCCCAATGGAATTTAAAAGATGCTATAACTCTAAATATATGGAGTATTTTGTAGCTGTAAGAAAGAACGAGGACACTTAATGTATTACCGTGGAAAGATCACCATGATACATCAGTCAAGCAAAAAAAAAAAAAAAAAAAGTATGCAGAACAGTGTGCATACCACCTGCCTTTTATGTTTAAAAAAGGAGGAAAATTAAGATTGTAAATTTATATTTTCTTGTATATGCCTAAAGAAACTCTAATGATGACAACAACAAGCTACCAGTCAGGGATCAGAGGCAGTAGGAAGAGGACAGAGGGTGGCAAGGGAAGGACGAAAGGTTCACTGTAAAGCACTTTTTCTTTTCTTTTCTTTTTTTCTTTTTTTCTTTCTTTCTTTTTTTTTTTTTTTACTTTTGAACTAGGTGAATGCATTGCCTATGGAAATATTAAAGTGAAAATGCTGTATTTCTAACAACGTAGAGGAGGGTAAAGATCATGCGCTTTGGAAACTGATGAGTTCAAATGTGCCTCCAATGGTAAAGACACTGACATGAAAAAATGCACATGAATACATAAATATGAATAGGAATATTAACCACTGAAATGTAAGAGCAAAAAATGGATATAACTGTAAAAGTATAAAAACTTGTACAATCAAAATTCACAAAACTAACATAAAAGAAGGATAAAGATAGGTTAAATGTTTGTGACAAATATGAAAATAGACTATTATGAGAATCCCAATAACTAAATTGGCAATAAAAGGAAATTAAAATATAGTATAATTAAAGTAATAGCTACTAATATGTAACTATTCAATTAGGTATTTTACAGAACACACTTTTCAAAAATGAAGGTAGATGAAGCTTTGGGAAACCTGACAATTGAAGGAAAAGCAAATTTGCTAATACCTATTAAGATCCATTTAAAAATCAGCTTTTTGACTCATTCCTCCCATTTGGAAATTTATTCTGTGGAAATAATTCAAAGAGGGAAGGGTATGTGTGAAGGGGATTTTAAACAAAGTTGATCACCACCGTGTTACTTAGAACATCAAAAAATTTGAAACCCTGATGTCAACAATAACAAAACACTTAAGAGGACAGACAAAATAACAGTTTGTATAAAATTAAGTGAAAAAAGCAGAAGGCAATGGAAATAGCGGATGTGCAAAAGTGATGGAGTCATGGATATCATTTACCATTGTTTTCTTAGTGCATATATTTAAAAATAGCTACAGAGTATATAAAATAGTAAGAAAAAAAGTTTCCAGGGAAGACCGTTTGGAGTAATAATTTCCTTGAATGGGACAGGTTTTTCTGATTATCATGAGATGCCACTATCCCCGATTAAACACCAACAGATACCAAAGTCAGCATTAGCATCTTAGTGAACCAAGTTTCACAACACAAAAGTGTGTAAGAAACTACTGGTTCTATCATACACTTTTATTTAATAAAGACATGCTTCAGGGCAAAGATACAAACTTCTAAGTGGAAGGTAATAAAAAAGCTCATTTTTGTATTACTGTATACATACTTACCAAGTAATAACTGTAGTATATAAAATATAAGTCCAAAGACACTGTTTGGCTGATTTAATACACCATCCTTTCCAAAAATGGAACCCAAAAGACCAAATCCTCGACCCCATCTGTAAAATAAGGAAAACCAGTAACCCTATATTTGAGTTTTCCTATTTTGAAAAATGTAAAATTATCTGAGAATGTCATGCCAATATACCCATCCGAATCTCTTAAGTTGCCAATTTCTAAATAGTCTTTTTTTCCCGAAATGTAAGACAAAGTATTCTTTTTCTGATGTCATCAGAATGGCTAATTTTCAGGAGGCTCTTTCAATTTCAGCTAGGGTCTCTTAGCAGCAGCAGCACTGACAGTTTATGCTCATTTTTTTGTGTGTAAGGGGTGGTTCAGTGCATCACAGCGTGTTTAGTAGTATCCTTGGCCCCTACCCACTAGATGCTAGTAGCACTCTGCCAGTTGTGGCAACCAAAAATGTCCCCTGGGGGTGGGGCAAAATCTCCCTCAGTTGAAAGTCATTGATTTAAGTTGTCCTATTCATTCAAAGCATGTAGACTGACAGAGGCCCAAGAACACATCTAACGTACACCTATATTTAGAGCAATTCCTCCTGGGAGACAACTGAAGGCCAAATGAACAGCTTCTGCACAACAAACGATAGAGAGAGACTGCATAGATAAGCTTGGGGAACCATGAGAACACTCCAGAACCAGAGGAACCGCTGGCTGAGCACTACCGTTTGTTCCCCCTGAACTTGGACAGCAGGTGAAACTCTATCCAGGTTGTCTGGCCAATCTGCAGGGTTGCTGTAGCATGTACCCAGCCAACCCTCCCGGAGCTAGCTCTAGCATGAACAGGAGGGCACCACAGCATGCGTACAGAGGTCCCTCGACCTGGAGACTGATCCGGCAGGTATGGCAGGGTGCTGGATAAAGTGCAGAGCCAGCAAGATGCTGAGTTATCCACTTGTAGGGCTGCCATGTCCAAAGAAACTGCAGAGATACTGGAACACTGCTGCGCATGCGTGTGGGGCTGCCCCACTGAGAGAAGTTACAGAACTGGCAAAGCATCACAGTACCCACGGGTAGGGCTGCTCTGTGCAGAACGAGCAGGGCACTGCTGCCCACATACATGGGGTTGCCCCAAACGGAGAGGGTGCAAACTAGCGATGTGCAGTGGTGCACACTCATTGGGCTGCCCCATCTAGAGAAAATGTGGAGCCAGCAGGGTTTTATGATACCTTCACTCAGAACCCATTCCTTCTTGCCAGGCTTCACGCACCTGCTCCAATCACAACCTGCTTGCCAAAACCATCCCACACACAGTCTACACAGAAGCTACTTTTTCAAGATTGGGAGAGCACTTCAAAGCGTTAGAAAATGTAACCAAGAACCAATCAGAGATGAAGAATACAATAACTAAAAAGAAGAAGCAATTAGAGGGAATCAACATCAAATCAGTTAATACAGAAGAGATTAGTGACCTGGAAGACAGAATGGTGGAAATCATCCCAGCAAGATCAAAAGCGAATTCTAAAAAATGAAGAGAATAAGTGACCTCTGGGACAACATCAAGTGTGCTAACATTCACATTATAGGAATTCCAGAAGGAGAAGAGACAGCGAAAGTGACACACAGCATATCTGAAGAAATAATGGCTGAAAACTTTCCTAAGGGGAAGGAAACAGATCTCCAAGTCCAGCAAGCACAGAGAATTAGTTACTAACAAGATGAACCCAAAGAGGTCCACACCAAGACACACTGTAATTAAAATGGGAAAAGTTAAGGACAAAGAGTCAATTTTAAAGGCAGCAAGAATGAAAAAATAAGTCACATACAAGGGACACTTCATAAGGCTATCAGCTGATTTCTCAGCAGCAACTCTACAGGTCAGAAGGAAGTAGCAGGAAAGAAAAGTTCTGAAAGAAAGAAACCTACAACCTAGAATACTACATCCAACAAAGTTATCATTCAGATTGAAGGAGAAAGAGTTTCCCAGACAAACAAAAAGTATTTGAGTTCACCAACACTAAACTGGCTTTACCAGAAATGTTAAAGGGTCTTCTTTATGCAGAAAAGAAAAAGTCAAAACCAGAAATAAGAATATACGAGAAAGAAAAAAAAATCTCACTGGTAAAGGCAAATATATAATACACACAGTGAATCAATCACTTAACCCATTTCCCATTTGCCCCAAGAATACTCGCCAGTGATACTTGGTGCTGCAGCATTTACCCCAAGATAACTTGTGGATGACAGTACTAACCTTACCCCCAAAGTCTGCCATTATTATTATTATTATTATTATTATTATTATTATTACTACTGCTGTTGTTATTATTTTCACATCGCTTTAGTGTATTGATAGTCTTTGGAAACAAATGGCATCATTCTATTTATAATATTCTGTTTTTAGTAGTGGTATTTCCATTTACAAAATACAGTAACTCTTGACCGCTAAAACTGTCAAATCCTAGAAAACAGCATTCCTATATATGATGTTAAATGAATGCTGGCAGTGAGCTGCCAGACATAAAACATGGTGTGTCAAAAACAAAGAATGGAGGGGCAAGTAAAAATACAGTGCTTTTAGCATATATTTGAATTTAAATGCTTATCAGCTGAAAATAGAATACTATAGCTATAGATGGATATATATGAAACTCATGGTAATCATAATCTAAAAACCTACAAAAAGAAAGAAATTCAATTAAAATGCTAGAGGAAACCAGTAAATCAAAAGGAATCAAGAGACTAGAGAAGAATCAAAAACAACCAAAAAACAATTAACAAAACGTTGCAATAAGCACATACCTATCAATAATCACTTTATTGATTGATTGATTGATTGATTGACTGATTTAGAGGCGAGGCGACCCTTGGTTGACCTCACAGATTGCAAGGACTTTGTCAGCTTACAATCCCTTAGTTTTTAATTTTTACGCCTACAGCACCTGGTCTTCCTAGGTGGTCTCCCATCCAAAAATACAGCAGGCCAGACTCCGCTTACCTTCTGAGATCAGACGGGACCAGGTTTGTTCAGGTTACCATGGCTGTAGACTCAATAATTACATTAAATGTAAACAGACTAACCTCTATGATCAAAAGACATAAAGTGGTAGAAAGGATTATACAAAAAATATGACCCATCTACAAACTGCCTGCTTTACCTTCATGTGGTCACACACATTTTAAAAAAACATGCACCCACTTGTAAAATACCCAAACATCAGGAATTAGAAGGGCTTAAAACAAGGGGCTTACAGGCTTGAAAGAATATCTTAGGCTTCAGAACAAAACAAAACCAATTAAATACTGAAAATTTCTTTGTTCGAAACACAAAGATATTTTATGTTTAATGGAAGGATTTGTTTGTTTGTTTATTTGTTTTAAAGGAACACTTTAGGGACAAAAACTAAACTTCTTGTGTTGCCTGAGGCAGGCAGGGCCTGGCTTCTCTTCCTTGAAAGCCTTTCACAAAATACAGATGCCAGCATTCACGGGCCCCGATGGTCACCCCTCCCCAAACCCCACCCCACACGTGCCTGCCATCTGTAAGTGCAGCACCCTGGGCCCACCCTGGGGACAACTGGCAAGGGGCTACAGTGCATCCAGGATGTGGCTGACCCTGGTGATCAGCTCCTGTCACTTTCCAGAGATAGGTTTCTCATTCCCAATGTCCATGTCTTTCCTGAGCTTGCCAGCCACTAACCATCCTGCTTTCACTACTGACTTCAGCACCAGCTCCTGGACCTGTGCCTCCAGTTTGCATTTTGTTCACTTTGTCGCACACGTCAGAGCCCTCTGTCTTCAGCCTGGACTGCAGCAGCACAGGCTCACTGGTCAAGGCCTTGTGTTCCGTTTCCAGTTTCTTCCTGCCACTGTTGAGGGTGGATACATCTTGGGACTGCTTACACCTACTGACATTCTCATCAAAGTGATGGCAGGGACCTACTCTTTTATTGCCCAGGGTCAAGACCTGCTCTGTGATGCAGGCCATCTTCATCCTGGCTTCTGCGGATGGATCCTTTGTGATGGAAAAGTCCAGCCTGATATAGATGATGACCATGAAGAACAACATATAGAAAGCAGTCACCAGCACAGGCTTCTGCAGCATGGGCACCTTGCAGCGATTTCCTGATTGTGCTGTTCTACCAGATTTTTCTCGTAGGCAACTATCATAGGACGGCCAAATGTGTCCAGGTAGGTGTAGTGCAGCTCATCTGGGACGTAGCTGATTTCATAGGGACTGTCAAATGGGATGTTCTTGGCCCCTTCGGGCAAGATGATATTCAGAGCCAGAGAATCTATCATTTGCTCATCAAACATGTGGTCCACAAATCGCATCTTCAGTGCATACTGGTCACCCAAATTATAGCAGCACTCATAGTTTAGAAGATTGTAGCCAACGATGTGATGGGTCTTCTAACCTCCAAAAAGAGGGAAGCGAGACTAGATTTCCATCTCTATGGATTGGTCCAAAACAAGGAGGTCGCTGGTGGAAACACTGCTAATCTCATCCCGCTAATAAACATCACAGATAGCGGCAGGGAGGATAGTCTTAAAAGAACTACCTGGTTGTCTCTGGTAATCACAGTGTGAAAAAGGCCCCTTAAGCACAGCCCCTGTTTGCTTCAAGTTCACATTTCTTCCACAGCAATATTATCCCAGTGAGAGATCTCGATGCCTCAGGTCTTGCAGATGATAGTCAGGAACGGGCTGGGCTGTTGTTCTCGTAATGTACTTTAAAAGTATCCTGACTATAAGCAGGGATGTTTCTGAAAGGTCCATAATTCAAGAGGTCCTCAGACCGTGTTAGGTTCTCCAACTTGGTGCAGCCCTCCACATTTCGAGAGGCAAGCTTCAGACACATGGTTTGTATCTTTGTTGGACAAGGAGAGTAGAAATAATGGTTGCCCTCAAACACCACAACTGTTTCTCCGACTGAGTGATTTGGGTTAGATATGGTAGAAGCACATGGGTATAGCCTATTTGCACAACGACTGGATCTTGGACCAAGAGCAAATGAAAGCTTGACCATGAAGAATATCCCATGTTTACCCTTAATTTTAATTTCTTGTACTTCCAGACTGTTCTTTTCCTCATCTGCTTCTTTCACCTACACAATGAAGTGTGCCAGCCGAGCCTTGAGCTCCGACTCCAAGACCAGAAGGAAGGAGATGGCATGGGCGTTGGAGGGGTGTTGATGCCGGGACCACGTTAGCTGTCACCTTGGCCAGGTGCCTGCTCAGGGCCACTGTGCGCATCATGTCTTCGTTGACCAGCAGTGGTGCGTCGTGGTGCTGCTGGCGCTGAGGCCCAGGCCCCGAGCAGCAGGAGCAGGAGCAGAAGCAGGCAGGCAGCAGGGACTGCCAACCCACCTCCAGCCACTGTGCAGCTGCGCATTGGGCCCAGGGTCACGAGAAACTTACTTTGGATGGAAAGACACGCACAGACTGAAAGTGAAGGGATGGAAAGAATATTCCATGCAAATAAATGAGAAGAAAGCTGGCGGGTGGTGGTGGGGTGGGGTTGGGGGAGGACGTGTGACAATACTCGGTCAAAATAGACTTTAAGACAAAAATGATAAAGTGGTCAATCGAAGAAGAGGATATAACAATTCTAAGTATCTAGACACCCAACATGAGAGTAGCCAAGTATATAAACCAAATATTAATGGAGATAAAGGCTGAAATTAACCGTAATACAGTGATAGTTAGGATTTTAGTACTCCACTTACTGCAATAAATAGTTCACCCAGACCAAAAATTAATAAGAAAATAATGGTTTTAAATGCCATATTAGACTAGATTGACTTAACTGGTAATTATAGAATATTTCATCCCCAAAATGCAGATTACACAATTGTCTAAAATGCACAAGGAACACATAGATCACATATCGGGCCACAAAACAGGCCTCAATGGATTTTAAAAGACTGAAATTATATCAAGTATATTTTCTAACCACAATGGCATGAAACTAGAAATCAACTGCAGAAGAAAAATGGAAAAAATACAAATACATGGCAATTAAAAAAATATGTTACTAAGCAACCAATGGATCAAAGAAGAAATCAAACAAGAAATAAAAAACTACCTTGAGACAGATGAAAACACAACTTTACAAAATTTATGGGATGCAGCAAAAGCAGTATTAAGAGGAAAGTTCACAGCTATATAGGCCTACCTCAAGAAACAGGAAAAATCCCAAATAAACAATCTAACTTTACACCTAAAGTAATCAGAAAAAGAAGAACAAACAAAACTCAAAGTAAGTATCAAGAAGGAAATAGTAAAATCAGAGTGGAAATAAATAAAACAAAAACTAAAATATATTAGAAATTATCAATGAAACTAAGAGCTGGCTCTCTAAAAGGGCAAACAAAATGGGCAAACCTCTTGCAAGACTCATCGAATAAAAGAGAGCCCCCACCCCAAATAAAATCACATATGAAAGACATTACAACTAACATCATAGAAATACAAAGGATCATTGACGAATACCATGAAAAGTATATGCCATCAAATTGGACAATCTGGAATAAATAAATTTCTAGAAATGTACAGCCTTCAAAGATGAGACCAAGAATAAACAGAATCTGGACAGACCAAATAAGAGCAATGAAGGTGAAGCAATAATAATTTTAAAATTCCCAACAAACAAAAGCCCTAGACCCGATGGCTTCAAAGGTGAATTCTACCAAATATCTATAGAATTAATACCTATGATCAAACTATTCCAAACTCATTCTATGAGGCCAGCATTACTCTGACACCAAGACAGACAAAGAAACTACAAAAAAGGGAGAATTACAGGTCAATATTCCTGATGAACATAGAGGTAAAATTTCTCAACAAAATATTAGCAAACTGAATTCAACAATACATTAAAAGGATGACATGCCATGACCAAGTGAGATTTATACCAGGGATGCAAGGGTGGTTCAACATCCACAAAACAATTAACGTGACTCATCACATCAGAAAAACCAAGGATAAGAATCATATGATCATCTCAATAGAGGCAGAAAAATCTTTCTAACGAAATCTCCCAACAAAGTGGCATAGAAGGAACTCATCTCAGCATGACGAGCCCACAGCTAACATAACGCTCGATGGTGAAAAGTTGAGAGGAAAAGATCAGGAACAAAACCAGGATGCCCACACGCACCACTGTTATTCAATATAGTATTGGAAGTCCTCGTCACGGCAATCAGAGAAGAAAAAGAAATAAGAACCATCCGAATCGTAAAGGAAGAAGTAAGGAATCCACCAAAAAATTAATAGAATTAATAAATTCAGTAGAGTCACAGGACACAAAATGACCATATGGAAATCCATTACATTTCTATACATTAGTATTGAATGACTAGAAGGAGAAATTAAGAAAACAATCCCATTTAAAACTGCATCAGAAAGAGTAAAATATCTAGGAATAAATTTAGCCAAACAGGTGAAAGACCTGTACTCTGAAACTATAAGACATGCAAAAAAGAAATTGAGAACATAAATGGGAGGATATACCCTGCCCACGGATTGAAAGGGTTAACATTGTTATAATGACCATACTACCCAAAACAATCTATAGATCCAGTGCAATCCCTGTCAAAATACTGATGGCATGCATCTCAGAACTAAACCAAATAATCTTAAAATTTATATGGAATCACAAAAGACCACAAACAGCTAAAACAATTTTGAGAAAAGCGTACAAAGTTGACGGTACCATGCTCCCTGATTTCAAAATATACCACAAAGTTGTAATCATCAAAACATTATGGTACTGGCACACAAAAAAAAAACGGACACACAGATCGATGGAACAGGATAGCGCAGAAATAAACCCTTGCTTATATGGTCAACTAATCTATGACAAAAGGGGCCAGAATATACAATGGAGAAATGCCAGTTTCTTCAATAAGTGGTGTTGGGAAAACTGGACAGTTACATGGAAGAAAAATGAAACTGGACCACCTTCTTATTCCAATAATAAACTCAAAATGGATTCAGTACTTACATGTAAGACCTGAAACCATGAAACTCCTAGAAGAAAGCACAGGTAATCAGTCTGAGTAATACCTTTGTGGATATGTCCCCCCAAGGAAGGGAAACAAAAGCAAAAACAAACAAAGTAAAAAGCTTCTGAACAATGAAGGCAACCATCAACAAAATGAAAATAACAACTTACTAAATGGGAGAAGATATCCACCAATGATACATCTGAGACGGGATTAATATTCAAAACATATAAAGAACTCATAAAGCACCAAAAAAATTTTAAAATCCCACTAAAAAATGGGCAGAGGACCTGAAAAGACATTTCTCCAAAGAGGACATACAGATGGCCAATAGACATAGGAAAAGCTGCTCAACATCATTAATCATCAGCGAAATGCAAATCAAAACCACAATGAGATACACCTCACACCTGTCAGAAAGGCTATCATCAATAAATCAATAAACAAGTGTTGGTGAGCATGTGGAGAAAAGGAAATCCTTGTGCACTGTTGATGGGACTACAAACTGGCACAGCCACTATGGAAAACAGTATGGAGGTTCCTCAAAAAACTAAAAAGAGAGGAAAAAGAAATGGCGTAGATAGAGGCTCTGTTCATCCCCCTGGCGAACAAATCGAAGTTGTGATGGGAACAAGGAGCAGCAGCAAGAAAAAATAGCACAGGATCTAGAAGAACAAGCCATGCAGGTAGGGAGAATTTCAAGAAAGCACCCTGCAACGACAGAAGGTAGGACGGGGCGAGGACTCGGGGCTGCCCGGTCTCGAGCGGCTGAGACAGAGGCAGCGGCAGCAGCAGAGGCCTCTTAAAAGGGCCGCGTCCAGAGTAGATTTTTGTGGCGACGGACCTGCACGCTCTGAGCACCAGTGCCAATTCGACTGCGTGCAGGGGGCACCAGGAGCTTACAGGGAGACATTGTCAGAGTGAGGGCCAAAGCGAGACTCGCCCTGTACAGAGTGCTAGCAGGATCCACTGTTCCTTGTTGAGCCCTTCCCCATTCCAGAGCGTGGACACAGTGCCGCCATAGCCGTGACATCATCAAACTGGATAACAGAAGTCGCTCCGCCAGAGGATTCCTGAAACCTCGCCCATACGTCTGGCAGCAGATTTCTCAAAAGAAACTATGCAGGACAGAAGGGCTTGGCACAAAATAATTCAAAGTGATGAAGACCCAGGATCTACAACCAAGAATTTTTTATCCAGCAGAGCTATCATTCAGAGTTGAAGGACAGATAAAGAGCTTCCCAGATAAAAGTGAGCTAAAGGAATTTATCAACATCAAGCCAGTATTACAGGATATGTTTGAGGGACTTCTTTAAGAAGAAAAAAACATGTATCAAAAACAGGAATAAAGAATGGTAACAATTACATTCTATCAACGAGTACCTCAAATGGAAAAGAATTAAGTGCTCCAACTAAAAGATAGAGTGGCTGAAAGAATAAGAAAACAAGATTCCTACATATGAAAAGGAGGGGGATAGAAAAAGATGTTGCTTTGATGGACCTAGAAGAGATTTAAGTCAGACAGAGAAAGATAAACACTATATGATTTCACTTATATGCGAAATCTAAGGAATAAAAAGAACAAACTAACCAAAAACAGACTCTCAAATATAGTAGACAATTTAGTGATGGATAGAGAAGATTTGGGGGGCTGGGAGAATGGGGTGAAGGGTTAAAGAAGTACAGATTAGTAGCTGATGGATGGTCACAGGGATGGGGAGCACGGCATAGGGAATGCAGTTAGCATTCATATGTTAGCTAGGTGGAGGGTCAGGGGAGGGAGGGAGAATTGTGGGGATCGTTTTATGAACTATATAGATGTCGAACCAATGTACTGTCTAATTGAAACTAATTAAAATAAATAAATTTAGAAAAAAAATACTAAAAGGAGATCTACCATACAACTCAGATATTTCACTTCTGGGTATTTATCCGAAGAAAATAAAACACTAACTCGAAAAGATACATGCACCGTTATGTTCACTGAAGCATTATTTACAACAGCCAAGATATGGAAGCAACCTAAGTGCCCACCGATAGACAAATAAATATAGAAGATATTATAATATATATGTACATATGTGTGTCTCTACGTATGTGTGTATGTGTGTGTATGTGTATGTATGTGTGTGTGTGTGTGTGTGTGTGTGTGTGTGTGTGTGTAATGCAATATTACTCAGCCATAATAAAGTGAAACCTTGCCATGTGCTACAACATGGATGGACCTCGAGAGTATTATACTAAGTGAAATAAGTCAAAGTTAAATGCCATATGATTTCAATTATATGTGGAATCTGAACAAGAAACAAACAAAACAGAAACAAACTCACAGATACAGAGAACAAACTGATGGCTGCCAGATGGGAGTGGCTTGGGAGGCTGGATGAAAAAGGTGAAGGGTTTAAGAAGTACAAATTGCCAGTTAAAAACCAGCCACAGGGATATCAAGTACAGCAAAGGGAATATAGTCAATAACTCTGTGATGATGTCAGATGGATATTAGACTTATCGAGGTGATCACTTAGTAAGTTATACGAATGTGTAATCACTATGCTGTACACCTGAGACTAAAAAAAATTTATGTGAACTGTATTTGAAAAAAAATTTGTAATGTGTTTTGGAATTAAAAAAATATCTGATGACATTCTGATCTTTGAACATGACCTGTTTTTGTCTTTCATGAAGCTTTAAGAAACTCCTTTTTAATTTTAATGATTTAAAATTTGACAAAGAATGTGGCTTGGCGTGGGTCTTCAGTTATTTGTTGTGAAGGGCCTTTCGATGTAGAATTTCATGTTCTTCAATACCAGTAATTTTTTTACATAATTATGACAGGTAAATGGTGGACCTCTTAAACTGAACTTCTAATATTTCTTGCCTTTCTCTTCTAGAGCCCACCTTTTTACTTTTTTCCATTTGTACATGAACATTATGTACTCTTCCAAGTCTTCTATTAAATTCATTTATTTAAAAAAAACTTATCGCTACCATATATTCTGTTCTCTGATTGTTTCTTTTACATAAGTATCATCTTGCTTTATTTAAGGATAACTTTTTTTTCTTAGATCTAAGGAGATAAAACCCCTTATCTTTATTTTAAGTTTACTTCTGACAGACTAATTTTGTTTCCTCCGAGTTCCTGGATACGTGTCTATATATGTCTCTCTCATATTGGAGACTTTTCTCAAATACCTGCAGACCCTTACCTGTAAGACCATGGCATTAAAAATATGAATATCAATTCCAGTGCTGGCCAAAATGCAATATGCCCACTATAGCCTCTCT
This sequence comes from Macroglossus sobrinus, assembly GCA_004027375.1. Lineage (NCBI taxonomy): Eukaryota > Metazoa > Chordata > Mammalia > Chiroptera > Pteropodidae > Macroglossus > Macroglossus sobrinus. The sequence goes on from PVKZ01004109.1 coordinate 55,318, forward strand.
CTCCCACTGATTACAACTAAAAATTGGACAGAATACAAAAGCAACTCCCTGGGGGGACTCTAAAAAGTAAAAATAGGGGAGAGAAGTAAAAACTCAAAGAACCACCAGCACAGTGGAGTTTTCTGGGTTTCCCACCCCCTCCCTTATGTTCTGTCATTGAACCAAGGGTGGCCCAAGCAAGTTACAGAATTGTCCGGGGGGAACAAACAGCAAAAAAGCCCCTCTTTCTGTTTTCATATTTGTTTTTGCTCTCCTGGCCTTGCCTAAAGGTGAGCAAGAATTCTAGAAGGGCATCTCAGGGATGGTACTCCAGGTACCTCAAACCCTAAAAGAAAATCTATCTCTGCCTGGAAGAAATGAGAAAAGGAACCCCTATGGTCTTCATAAGCATACATGTGGGGGAAACCCTCTTATTTTTTTCTCTCACTTCACTCTGAGGTTGAAGTCAATCATGTGGAACTGTATGACAGTGAGGAGGGCTAAAACTCTCTGTCTTTATAGCAAGAGGAACTGAGAACAGGGCCACTGGGGGCCAAAGATTGGGAAAATCCCAGCAAGAAATGGGCCTAAGAAGGGATCCCCTAATTCTGGGTAGAAACTAACACAAGTCCCAGATTCGCCCCTGAGCTGCACATACCTGGAACAGACCTAAAGAAGCACAGCAGTCTTTGAGAACTGAACTACAATACGAACCACCACTCAAGCTACAGGCTAACTACTGAGTGGGGCATGTGATAGAACATTCAAACAGGATGACAAAGGCTTTGAAAATGAAAATTACACTGAAACCATCACCCAGAGAGGGAGAGGCAGAACTAGTAGTCTTACTGTAACTGGGTTGATTAACAAAACAAAAGTCAGCAGGCTCCAGGAGATTTTAACAGGCACCAACTCTAACAGTATAAGATTAAAAACACATTGAATTACATGACAAAGAACCAAAAAAAGTGACCAATTTTCAAGAGAAAAAATTGACTAACAGATGTCAATTCTAGAATGACATAGATGTTGGAATTATCAGAATAAGACTGAAAACAGTTATATCTATGTTCTACAAGGTGGAGGTAACAAGAAATGACTGGAAAGATGAAAGTTCTCAGCAGAGAGAGAGTATAAAAAAGGAACCCAATGAAAATTATATAACTAAACAATACATTATCGGAAATGAAAAACCTATTAGATGAAGTTCATAGCAGATTAGTGATAGCACAGAGAAGATTCAGTGAGCTTTAAGATTAATAGAAATTCTCCAATCTGGAGAACACGGAGGTGGGGAGGTGGTGTGTGGAAAAGATTAAAAAACTTAGGAACTTACAGGACAATATTAAAAGGTCTAACATTCATGTCACGGGAGTCCCAGAAGGGGGCAGAAAAAGAGACTGGGGCACAAAAAAAAAAAAGTAAAGAAATAATGGCTAAAAATTTCTTGAATTTAGCCAAACACTAATAGATTTGAAAGACTCGGCAAACATGATTAGAGTTGACAACCTCAAAGAATGTGAACGTCTATAAGGCAAAGACAGAGGAAAAAAACTCTTGAAAGCATCCAGAGAAAAATGACACATTATCTATAAGGGAACAATAATTCATGACTCCTGATTTCTCATCGGAAACCACGAAGGCCAGAACACACCAAACTCTTTTAAAGTGCTGAAACAAAAAGAACTGTCAACTGAGAATTCTAAATTCAGCAAGAATATTTTTCAAGGAATCAAGGATAATTAAAGACATTTCAGAAGCTGGATAACTAAAAGAAGTCACTACCCACAGACTTACACTAAGAGTAATGCTAAAAGAGTTCTTTACACTGAAGAAGATTATGCTATGGATTATTATTCTCCTCTTGAGTTCTTTAAAATATGTAAGACTGTTAAAAGCAAATGTTATAACATTATTCACTGGGGTTTTCAATGTATGCAGATATAACACATATGACAACTCCAACATAAGGGGGAAGGATAAAGGGACCGTTATATAGTTGTAAGGTCTCTGAATTTTCCTTGAAGTTGTTAAATACTAAATCGAAACAGAATATGAAGGTGATGTATATATATTGTAATCTCTAGAATAACTGCTATAATATAATTCAAGGAGATATAAACAAAATGTCTACAGATTAAAACAAAACACAAACAAATCCAAACATCCAAAAGAAGGTAGGAAATGGGAGTGCATGAGCAAAAAGGATACAAACAGAAAACAAAAATGAAAAGGTAGACCTAAATCTGTCAAAATCACATGAAAAGTAAACTTCTGAATGATACATCAATCAAAAGACAGATCATTACGTCATACGCCCGAAACTAATATAATGTTGTGTGTCAATTATCGCAATAAATAACTCATCCCCCTTTCAAAACTTAAGAGACACTGTCAATATGAACTTAAAAACCAAGACAAAAAAAAAAAAAACAACTAAGTATGTTGCCTATGAAAAAGCCACTTAAAATAGAACATGGGTTAAAACTAGAAAGATAAAAAAGATATACTCTGCCGACACTAATCAAAAGAAAGCTAGAAAATGGTTAAATGGTAAACCTGTGTTATGGAAATTTCACCATGAGGAAAACAAATACACAAACAAACAAACTAGAGCGGCTGTATTAACATAAAAGAAAGTAGTCTTCAGAACAAGGGAACTTACCAGAAAATAAAAGGAGACATTATATAATGATAAAAGGGTAAATTAACCAAGAAGACAAAATAATCCTAAATGGATATGCCTCTAAGAAGAGAATTCTAAAATAAATGAAGCAAACAGTTGTAGAACTAAAAGAAGAAGTAAATGAATTCATGATTATACTTAGAGACTTCGACAAATCTCTCTCAGTTACTGATGGAACAAATAAACAGAAAATCAGAAAGTATATAGATTTGAACAGAACTATCCAGCAGCCTGAATCTGACATTTACAAAACATTCCACCCAACAATAGCAGAATACATATTCTTTTCAAGTACACAGAGAACATTCACCTAGACCATATTGTAAGCAAGACATAAAAACATATCGTAAACAAACCTTAACAAATTTAAAATAATTAAAACTCCACAAAGTATATCCTCAGACCATAATGAGAATTAAATTAGAAATCAGTAATGGCAAGATATCTGAAAAATGCTCTCAACTATTTGGAAATTGAACAACACACTTCTAAAATGAATCCATAGATCAAAGATGAAGTCTCAAGGAAATTAGAATATATTGTGAACTGAATAAAAATATATCAAAAGTGGTGATATGCAGCTTAAGTAGTGTTTAGAGGGAAATTTAAAGGATTAAAAGAAGGAAAAAACACTAAGATTAGAGCGGAAATCAGTGAAATTGAAAATAAATACAAAAGAAAAAGTAAATGCAATCCAGAGCTGGTTCTTTGAAATGATCAATAAAATCGATAAACCTTTAGCTGCAGCTGAAGGAAAAACAGAGACTGAGAGAGACACAGAGAGATAGAGGAGAGATTTTCAACAATATATTATAAATCAAATCCAGCAAAATACGTAAAAGATAACACATAATGACCACATGGGATTAATTCTGAGAATGCAAGACTTGTTCAACATTCAAAAATCTATCAATATGATCCATCACATTAACAGACTAAAGAAAAACCACATGGTGATCTCAATCGATGTAGATTGAGATACAATATCCATTCATGATTTAAAAATGCTCAGCAAACTAGGAAGAGAAGGGAATTTCTTTGATCTGCTAAGGGTTATCTACAAAAACCTGTAGTTAACATTACATTCAATGGGGGAAAGACTAAATTCTCTCTCCCTACGATCAGGAACAAAAGAAAAGATGTCTGCTCTCACCACTCCTATTTCAATGTTGTACTGGAAGTCCTAGCCAGTTCAATAAAGGCAGAAAAATCAAAGACATACAGATTAGAAAAGAAACACAAAATGTTATTTGCAGACCGCATGATTGTCTACATAGAATATCCTAAGTGAGAGGCTGACTATACAAACAGACAATAGCCAGACCATATATAAAAACAGAACTCTAATCCATAACCTCTACAGCAACCAGTCCAGGAAGCCAAAACACAACCTCTACAGCAAATCTAAACACCCAGGACTTGATCAACAACTGCGAACTTCCCTAATTTTTGCCCCCACTTCCAATTTAGGACCAACCAGAGAAAGCCAAATATGCGCCCCCCCCCAACCAACAGCCTAAGATGTCCCACTTCTAGTTAGGCCTGCCTCCAGCTTCCCCCATGCCAACAACTTCCACTAGGACAACAGAAAGCTCTCTTTCTCCTATAATAAAGTTTTCATACTTTCCCTTTAGATTCCCTTTTGAGTCTATGCTAAAACACAAGCAATGGTGGCTGCTGCCCCGCTTGTTCTCATTTGGGTGGTCTTCATTTATTTCCATACAAGGAATCTACTAAATCTGCTAAAATTAATAGGTGAGTGAATTTATAAGGCCATACAACACTAGGTCAACATATAAAAATCGATACTATTTCTATACACTAGCAATGAATTATTGGAAGTGGAAAATTTCTAAGTATCATTTATAACAGCATACACACACACAAATAAAGAAAATATATAGGTATAAATCTAACAACATACATGTAGTACCTGTATGCTGAAAACTATAATACACTGATAAAATAAATAAAAGACCCACATAGGTGTAGAAAAATACTGTGTTCACAGACTGCAAGACTCAATACAAGTAGGATATTAATTCTTCTCAGACTGATCTATAGATTCACCGTAATTCTAATTAATATACCAGTGGCATTTTTTTGTAGTGGCAAAAAGTAATACAGAAAGGTAAAGTAACTAGGGAAGCCAAAACAGAACACACACTAATTTCAAGATATTCTAAAGCTACAATAATCAGGACAGTGTTGTACTGGTGAAAGGACAGACACACAGATCAAAAGAACATACCGTGCTGGAAAGCCAAAAACAAATGGCAGGAAAAAAAAAACACACTGCTTCAACCCATACCTCAAAACAATTCACGATGGAGATGATCAGCAAAATGGATGTTATCAAAACTTAAAATATTTGCTTTGTTAAAGACATTGTTAAGAAAATGAAAATATAAGCAATAGACTGGGAGAAAATACCTGAAAGTTACATATCAGACAAAGAACTTTTATCAAGAATAATGATCTCAAGAAATGCAACCATAAGAAAATAAACCACCCAATTTTTAAAAAAGCAAACAGATTTAAATCAACACATCATCAAATATATGGCACATGAGCAAAAGGAAAGATGCTTAATACCTTCGGTCATTAGAGAAATGCAAATAAAACTCCAGTGACATACTACTACACACCTACCAGAATGGTAAATAAACATAATATAACAAGACATAACATGCACACCTAAACGTTGGTGAGGACATGAATTAACTGGAACTCTCATACATGGTTGGTGGTCATGCAAAAACAGTATAGCTATTCTGGAAAAAAAGCTGGCAGTTTCTTATGAAGGTAAACATACACTTATCATATGACCAAGCAATCCTACTTCTTTACCCATGAGAAAAGAAAAATTATGCTTGCTCACACAAAAATGCTTGCAAATGTTTGTAATAACTTTATTAATAATTGCCCAAGGTTGGAAAGAAACCAATGATCCCTCAATGGGTGAAAGGATGAACAAACTGGTACATACCAGGGAATAAAATGAATTGTAAATACATTATGATTAGTTAACAAAGCCAGACTTGAAAACTAGATACTATAAAATTCCATTTAAGTGATGGTCTAGAAAAGGCAAAACCATAAGGACAGAGAAAAGAATGTTTGCCAAAGGTTAGGGATGGAGAAGGCTGGCTACAAAGGTGAACTGTTCTATCTTTGATTGTACTGGTGGCTACGTGACTGTATGCGTCTGTTAACTCAACAAACTGTAAACCAAATAGTGAATTTCACTGTATATATAGTTTTCTTATTAATTAAATTTTCCATTTTTAAATTTTATTTATTTTAAAAAATATTTTATTTTTTTTTATTTCATTAATTAGATTTAACAAGCAGAATGGAATTTCTATTATTGGGTGTGGTTCTGTCAACATTAGATGTCACCACAGGTGGATAATGAGACAGAAAGCTACTCATATCATTAAGGGTCCCTAAATGTCAGTATTTGTACTTTTTTTTTTTTTTTAGAAAAACATGTTTCTCTAGGAACAAATTTCACCAGTCTCCTACTGGTAGAGATAGATGTGGATGAAAATACATGGCTGCTGGTGTTTTTACTTTCCCGTTCTATTTGTTCTTTATGCAATTTCTCTCATTCCTTTATTCTCATTTAATTTCCTTGGGGTTTCCTAAAGGAGTAGGAATAAATAAATGCATAAAATACATTACATTTAGAGTGATGTCAGAACCATGGTGGAGTGAGAGATGTCCCCAGATCTCTCCCCTTGAAACAAGCTGAACATCTCAAACTCAACCAAAAAAACCCACACAACCTATACACAAACATGTCTAAGTGAAGGGTCTGTGAATAAAAGCTATCACAGGTCAAAAACACAGGAGTCAGGCGGTAGACTGGGAGAAACAAAGAAACTGCCTCTCGCAGCTGGAGCTCGCTGCAGGAAGAGGGGGAGGGGAGAATGTGCGGCAGGTCCCTTGAACAGCCCTGCCTGAGAGAGCTGTGAGTTACACGAGGGCAGTGCCCAGGGATCAGGGCAGAAAGCAGAGAAGTGAGGACCACAGAGAAGCAACAGTTGATTATCACAAGCAGCGGTTGCAAGATGTGAGACTGTCCAATCCCCCAACCCAGAGGGCACCTCTCCCCATATCCTCCAAGACCAAACACCATGGAGCCCCAGGGGAATCTGAGCAAACAATACCGAAACTCTCACTAACAAAGACAGGGACTGAGACAGATGGTAGCGAGCATAACTGAATGTTAACAAGTTGGGGGAGGGAGAAGGCATTATTAATTTTATATACAGCAGGTGTCCAAGAGACCTAGACACCTCCAACTGAAAGCAAAAGGGAAAATACCTTCTTTGCAACAGGCTAAAGAGAGACCTTTATATAATAAATCTTTTTTCTGGAAAAACAGCAGAATACACTTCCATTAACGCACAGGTGGAGAAATAGTCCATTAAGCGCCATGAACAACCAAGGTGACAAGGCAACTCAGAAAGAAAGAGAAAAATCTTCAGAAAATAAACTCACATACATAAAAATATGCAACTTAAATGACAAAGAATTCAGAATGGTACTTCTAAAAAAACTCAGTGAGATCCAAAATAACTCATATTAACAAATTCAGCATTTGATAAATCAACTAGATCATCAGAATGAGGTTTTTTTTAGTGAGGAGACTGAAACCTTTAAACAGAACCTGATACAACTCTAGAGAAGAAAAACACACTAAAAGAGATGAAGAATGAAATAGACAACTTGAGAAATACAGTGGACCAAGTGGAGGAAAGGATCAGTGACATAAAAGACAGAAATCTAGAAATAAATCAGAAGGAAGAAGAAAAAAACCGAAAAGTGAAAACTAATGAAAGAGAAATATAAGAACAAGCTGATATCATCAGAAAAAGAAAAATAAGAATAATGGGAATTCTTGAAGGGGAGGACAATTAGCAGGGATTAGAAAGCATTTTCAGACAAACAGTGGATGAGAATTTCCCAAATCTAAGGAATGAACTGGAGCTTGGAATTCAAGAAGTCAACAGAGCACCCAATAATCTCAACCCAAGAAAGGTCTTCACCAAGACACACTGCATTAAAATTATCAAAAATCAACAACAAAGAAAGAATTCTCAGGGCAGCCAGAGACAAGAAAACAGTAACTTATAAAGTAAACCCATTAGATTATCATCAGACTCATCAGCACAAACCTTGCAAGCCAGAAAGGAATGAAATCAAATATTTAAACTATTAAGTGAAAGGAACTACCAACCAAGAATAATGTATCCAGCTAAACTATCCTTTAGATATGAAGGAGAAGTCAAGACCTCTCCAGACATACAATGATTGAGGGAATACTCTGCTATGAGGCCTGCACTACAGGAAATACTGAAAGGGGTCAGCTCACTTAAAACAAAATGACTTAAAAAAAAAAACAACCTATATTAGGAGTAAAGTGACTATCAGGCAAACAGAAGCAGAGGAGTGCAACCTTATATTATAATCTTAAACAATAAGAAGAGATTTGCTCTTGCAAGATAGTAATGAATGTTCAACATACATAGGGACAAACTGAGACAACAATAAGAGGAAAGGGGAGGCTTCAAAGATCCAAATTCATAAAGGGGAATGAAGATAAGGTACATGCAGAAGAAGAAAATGTGTGTGTGTGTGTATGTATGTATGTATATATGTACATATACATGTGTGTGTGTGTGTGTGTGTGTGTGTGTGTCTCCCTTACATATTTGTAATGGTAACCACATGCCGAAGATTCAGAACTAAAATATATAACATAAAGCATAAAGAACCAGAGGAAGAAACCACAAAACCCAGCCAAATTAAGAAGCAAAAGCAAAAGCAAAAGCAAAAGCAAAAGAAAAAAAAAATGCAAAGACAAGGAAAGCCGAGCTACCAGAAAGCAAAACATACAATAGGTATAAGAAGATCTCATATTTCAATAATCGTCCTAAATGTAAAAAAAAATGAACTCACCAGTAAAAAGTTACAGAGTTGCAGATTGGATCAAAGAAACAAAACCCAACCCTATACTGCATCCAGGAGACTTATCTCAGTTCCACAGACAAATACAGCCTCAAAGTGAAAGGGTGGAGAATGATATTACAAGCAAATGGCATTCAGAGAAAAGAAGCGAAGAGTAGTGGTACTAATACTGGACAAAATAGACTTCAAAATAAAAAAGGTAAAGAAAGATACTGAGGCACATTTTATAATGATAAAAGGAATCATGCACCAAGAAGACATAACACTTATTAACATCTATGCTCCCAATCAGGAAGCCCTGAATTATGTAAAGCAATTACTAACAACTAAAGGGAGAAACAGACCAAAACCCAATTATAGTAGGGGACCTAAATACCCCACTGTCAGATATGAACATATCATCCAAATAGAAAATGAGCAAGGAAATAACATCCTTGATTGACACATTAGCTCAACTGACGTAATTGACATTTATAGAGCCTTTCGTCCCAAAACAGCTGCGTTCACATTCTTCTCTAGTGCACATAAAACATTCTCAAGAATTGACCACGTACTGGGACACACAGATAGCCTCAACAAATATAAAAGAGTTAAAAAGATACCAACCATATTTTCTGATCGTAATGCTTTGAAGCTGAAAATCAACTGTAAAAAGAAGGCAGTAAGAACTACAAATACATGGAGATTAAACAACATGCTACTGAAGAAATGACTGGGTCAGAGACGAAATAAAGAGAGAGGTCAAGAAATACATAGACACGAATGATAATGACAGTACAACATATCAAAACTTTTGGGACATGGTAAAAGAAGTAATAAGAGGAAAGTTCATACATATCGTTACGGGCCTACCTCCAAAAACAAGAAAGAGCCCAAATAAACAATCTAATGCTTTTTCTTTAAAAAACAAACAAACAAACAAACAAACACAAAACTAGAAAAGGAAGAACAAATGAAGCCTAAAACAGCATAAGAAAAAAAAAAGTTAGAGCAGAATTAAATGAATTTGAAAGCAAACAAACAAACAAAAATAATGGTTATCCGAGAAGGTTGATAAAATTGACAAACCTCTGGCTAGACTCACTAAAGATAAAAGAGAAAGGACACAAATAAACATAATCAGGGATGAAAGAGGAGAAATTACGACAGACACTGTAGAAATACAAAGGATCATACAAGAATACTATGAAAAAGTATATGACATCAAATTTAATAACCTAGAAGAAATGGACAAGTAATTAGAAAGTACAACCTTTCTAGACTGAATCAAGGAGAATGGGAAATTCTAACTAGATCTATCAGTCGTATGGTAATTGAAATGATCATCCAAAACCTGCCAAAAAGTAAAAGTCCAAGACCAGATGGATTCACCAGTGAATTATACCAAACAGTCAAAGGTTTAATACCTATTCTCCTCAAACTCTTCCAAAAAATTGAAGAGGAGGCAATACTTCCTAATTCATTTTATGAGGCCAGTATTACCCTGATAACTAAACCTGGTAAAGATCACACAAAAAAGAAAACTACAGACCAGTATCTCTCATGAACACACATGTAAAAATCCTAAGTAAGATACTTGTGAACCGAATACAGCAACATATTAAAAAGAGTATACACCACAATCAAGTGGGCTTCATCCCAGAGACACAGGGATGGTTCAACATCTGAAAATCGATTAATGTAATACACTACGTGAACAAATTAAAAAATAACAATCATATGATCATATCAGTAGATGCAGAAAAAGCCTCTGACAAGATACAGCATCCATTTATGATCAAAACACTTCACAAAATCAGTATAGAAGGAAAGAGCCTTAACATAATAAAGGTCATATACGACCAACCCTCGGCCAACGTTATATTTAATGGTGAAAAACTAAAAACTTTCCTTCTAAGATCAGAAACAAGGCAAGGCCATCCACTATCGCCACTGTTATTCAATATAACATTGGAGGTCCAAGAGAAAGATATAAAAGGCATCCAAACAGGAAAAGAAGAAGTCAAACTGTCATTATTTACAGATGACATGATTCTCTATGTAGAAAACCCTAAAGACTCCACAAGAACACTACGAGAAACAATGAGTAAATACAGTAAAGTCTCTGGATACAAAATCAACAATTCAAAAATTATAGTGCTCATATACTCTAATAATAAGTATCAGCAAAAACAGTGGAAAAAATAATTTCTTTTGCAATTGCAGCAAAAAGAATATCTAGGAATAAATCTAACAAAACATGGGAGGGACTTATATAATAAAAACTATAGGACTCTATTAAAAGAAATCAAAGAAGATACAAAAAAGTGGAAAGGTATTTTGTGTTCTTGGATTGAAAGAATCAACATAGTTAAAATGACCTTATTACCTAAAGCATTATACAGGTTTAATGCAATCCCCATCAAAATCCCACTGGCATTTTTTAAAGAAATAGAACAAAAAAACATCAGATTTATATGGAAGCACAAAAGACCCCGATATGCCAAAACCATGCTGAGAAAAAACAACAAGACTGGAGGCATCACTCTGCCCGACTTCAAATTACACTACAAAGTGACAGTAATCAAAACGGCATGGGATCGGCAAAAAAAACAGGCACACGACATCGACCAGTGGAACAGAATCAAGAGTCCAGAAGTAAACCTATATTTATATGGGCAAATAATGTTCAACAAAGCCTCTTCAATAAATGGTGCTGAGAAAACTGGAAAGCCACCTGCAAAAAAAAAATGAAATTAGGCTGTTGTCTATCACCACACACCAAAATTAACTCAAAATGGATTAAAGATCTGAATATGAGACCCGAAACAATAAAATGCATAGAAGAAAACATAGGAACTAAACGCATGGACCTTGCACTTAAAGAGGATTTTATCAATTTGACCTCCAAGGCAAGGAAAGTAAAAGCTAAAATAAATGAATGGACTACATCAGACTAAAAGGTTTCTGCACAGCAAAAGAAACAACCAACAGAGCAAAGAGACCAGTATCCAAACGAGAAAATATATTTGAAAAAAATGCCAACTAAAGGCCTAACATCCAAAATATACAAAGAACTCATACAATTTGGTAACCATAAGAGGGCAAACAACCCGCTCAAAAAATGGGCAGAGGACCTGAAGACAGTTCTCCAAGAAGTCAAGCAAACAGCCACCAAACATATGGAAAGATCCTCAACATTGATAGCTATCAGGGAAATGCAAATCAAAACCACAATGAGATACCATCTCATACCTGTTAGAATAGCTGTTATCAACAGGACAAGTAATAACAAATGTTGGTGAGGATGTGGAGAAAAAGGAACCTTCATATGCTGCTGGTGGGACTGAAAATTGGTACAGTCACTCTGGAAAACAGGATAGAGGTTCCTCAAAAAACTGAGAATTGATCTACCATACGACCCAGCAGTTCCTCCACCGGGTATTTACCCCAAAGACTCGAACACATATATCCAAAAATACATTTGCATACCAATGTTCACAGCAGCATAATTCACAGTGGCCAGGAAATGGAAGCAACCGTAGAGTCCTATGTAGAGTCCTACAATAGAAAACTGGATAAAGACAATGTGGTACATATATCCAATGGAATATTACTCAGGCATAGGAGGAGATGAAATACTTATTTCATCAAGGTCCATTCATGCCATTTGCAACAGCATGGATGGATCATGAGATATCACGCTAAGCAAAATAAGCCAGACAGAAAAAGTTGAAAACCACATGATAACACTTACATGTGGGATATAAACCTAAAAGCAGGAAACAAACTGAACAAACAAACAGAGACTCATGGACATGGACAGGAGACTAGCGTTTACCGGAGAGTAGGGAGGCAGAGGGGATGCAGATGGGGTAAAAGGGGTCAAATATTTGCTGACAGGAAGAAATCAACTATGAGCAGCGAACACCCAATGCAATAGATATATGCTTTAGTGTTGAATTGTGCACCTGAAACTTACTGTATTTCATTAACCGATGTCACCATAACAATAATTTTTAAATAAATAAATAAATGAATGAACGAACAAATAAATAAATAAACGAAATACATCATAGTCATCTGGAAATCTAAAGTCCAAAAACTCAAATTTTATCAAATACATATATGTCAAGCAGTAGGCTTTTGAGCAGTAGGGGTTGTGAAGATGGACATATCAACACATGAATCGTAGTCCCTACCCTCAAAAAGCTTAGTTGTTAAAGAATAGAGAGAAAAATCATATTCAGAAACATAGTCACAAATACTATAAAGTACTTATGTACCTAATCAAAGAGGGCTTAATTCTGCCTAAGAGGGGTATCAAGTAGTCGTGGCACTGTTCTATAGCATAGATTGGTAACAGAGGTCAGAACTGGAAAGAATGAGACTAATTAGGAGACTATGGTAACAATTTATGTGAAATATGCAGGTGTGAGCTAGGACTAAGAACACAAAGATGGATTCAAGAGATACATAGAAAGTTAAGTTGACAGACTTCATAACTGACCGAATTGTGGAGGAAGGACAACTGACTGTCATGTTTCCAGGATGACTGGGTAGATGGTGAGGCTATTCACGAGACAAAGAACATAGAAGGAAGAACAGATGAGTGAGGTTCCTTTTGCCACGCTGAGTTTTCACATATCTCTGAGCTGCACAGATAACTATGGTTAATAGGCAGCCAAAAATAAAATCAGAGTTTATAAATGGGTCTAAAATGTGAATTCAGAAGTGTGGTTCTAAAAACTACAGCCACAAATAAGAACTCAGGGTGAGTATTCAGAAAAAAAAGATGATAGAGAAGGAATCCATGAGTGTAACTGAAAATTGGCTAGAGCAGTAGGAAAAATAAGAGACTATAATAATAGAAATCCATGAAAGAGAGAATTTAAGGAAGAATATTCAATACCAAACCCCAAGGAAAAGATTAGTAAAATGCACGGTACAAAGTACTTCCTAGATTCAACAATTACTCTAGTAATTAACCACGACTTAAAAGAATGGGTAGGCACAGCTATCAATCACCACCCACCAAATTCATATAAATAAACTTGAACATTCATATAAATGAATCTGAACATTTGTCTGTTACCACACTGGAAAAAATTGCTAGACAGATTTGCACAAAGTTTGCAGATCATGTGGCATACAAAAAATTTACTACAAAGTATACTGTCAAAGTTTGACAATGGTTCCAGTGAAAAATATACAGGAGGTTTTATTAGACTAGAGGCTGGTAAACTACAACCATGGATCAAATTCAGCCCACTGTCCACTTCTGTAAATACATGTCGTCTCTGGCTGCTTTCACGCTATAAAAGCATAGTCGAGTTAGCAGGGACAGAGATCATGGGGTGTGCAAAACCTAAAATATTTGCTATCTGGCCCTTTAAAGAACAATGCCAGCCAACCCCTGTATCTGACCAGAATAATGTCACCATTGATAGAGTATGCAGTTATAGGATGTAAAGACCAAATATCTGGATTAACAGAAGGTAAAGACTAAGCCTCACCCTGCCCCCCAAAGCTGAGCTTGGTGCATTAGCCATGGTCCAGGCTCCAGCTTTGGGTTTTAAAATCTTAAAACCCTGAAAAGCCTTGAGAAGCTTCTATGTCCAGCATCAGTGAGCCACATATGAAGGAAGATACTAGAGCATACTGAGTCCCTACGAGGAAGTCTGTCCTGGCTAGGTTGCCCTATTCAACAGGCTCATAAGAACCAATGCATTAAAGCTTTAAAAAGGTGCCAGCCCATTCCCTCCTATGACTGAAAGGGAAGTCTTTGAAATCAGGGCAGAAAATCTGATTGCCCATCTTTATCTCAGAAACTATCAGGACTGATCTCTTTATGCCTCACATCATCCCTTTTACTTGTCACCGCCAGAAGGTCAACCATCATCACACAAATCTCACACTGCTCTGTACTTTCCATTAAAATCTAATTTCTTATTTCTCTCTGCAACCCCCAAGGCTCTATTATGGCCTCTGAAATTCCTCCCCTTCATCAATAAGCTCTTAACTTTTAAAAAACTCTTTTCTGCCTTCCTTAGCTCTTCCCTAACACGAATTCCCTTGCAGCCTGTTCGAATGGAGATACTCTTCTCATTTGTCACAGCCAGAATATACTCTCCTTCCTTCTCCTTTTTGCTTTCAGAGCTTTGCTCTCCTTCCCTCTTGCAAAACTCCCTGCTCCCTGCAGGTGTGTTTCAATATAACGATACATGTCCTAGCCATCGCTCTCGCTGTTGCTACCCACCAACCTATAAATCACACTTACAGTCATACTCTTACGCCCTTTCATTCAAGGAAGTCTTTAGTTCCTGGTTCATAGTCTTTCTCTCTTTCCCAAGTCCTACCATCTTTTTGATAGACTTCAACATCTCATAGATGAATCATCCAACCACGTTAATTACCCCCCCCGCTTTAATAACTCCAACTGTTATTCATTCCCATGATAAGACCCTCCACTTTGTTGTCACCAGAACAAAATGGACAGAAGCGGTATTTGAAGACATAATAATGGTTAAGAATTTTCCCAAAATGAAGGAAGATACCAAGCCATAGATTCAACGAGTGCTGAAACCCAACCAAGCGGGACATATAAAGAAAAACATATGCAGGGACATCCTACTAGGATTCCAGAAAACAAAAGAAAATTAGACATCTTAAAAAGTAGCCAGAGAGCGAGGAAAAGGACATGTTACTCTGAAAATCAGCAACGAGACTGACAGCAAACACCAACAGAAAGGAAAGCCAAAAGACAATGAACAGCCAGCCTGCAATTCTATGTTTAAGTCGAAATGTGATTTGACAATGAAGCTAAAATACATTTTCAGATGACTAAAAATTGAACTTGTCCACTAGTCAATACACACAAAAAAGAGTTCTTCGGGCAAAAGGAATATGGTCCCAGACAGAGGCACTGCAAACCAAAAGGAATGAAGATGAAAAGGAGAAACACGCAGGAGAGCTAAATGAATATTGACTATATAAAACAATATATCTTGTGGGTTAACAGGTATGTAGAATTAAAATAAATGCCAATAATGACTAAAAAAGGTGAGAGGAGTAGATGAAGCATAAATATTCCAAGGTCCATGCACTGACAGAGAAGTGATAAAACTATTAATTTATACTAGATTTCAATAATCCAAGAATGCGTAATCTGTAGGGCAGTGACTAAAAGCATATTAACGAATGTATATGAATAAGTAAGTGAATAAAATAATACAGTGGGTAAAAATGAAATCAGAAAAAAATATTTGAGTAACCCAAGAGAAAACAAACAAACAAAAAAAATGGAGATACCTTTTTTCTCTCACAGAACTGGTGGGAGAAATGGAAATTGTGAGATGTCATTTCAGAATCCAAATATATTGGTAATTAAACCTACCATGTTAAAGGTCTATTAAAATATCTACTAAAAATACTGTGAACACTTGTGAGATGCAGCTAACACCGTTTAGAGGGAATTTATAACCATAAATGCATGCATTAGTGTTCTAAGTATCAATCTGAAGAAGTTAGAAAAACAGCAAATTTACCCTTCCCAAGTGGAAAAAAATAACAAATGTAAGATAAGCAGTTAAGGAAACAGGAAACAAAAGTATCATAGCACAGATCAAAGATTAATAAAAGAGAATATGCCTAGCAAGAACCATCTTTAATTTAAAAAAGAGAAAAATCAGTTATCAGGAATGAGAATGGGCACACCACTTACAAAAAAAGCTACTTCATCTTTCAGATCCCAGCTGTTGACACCTGACCAGAGAAGAGCCTCCCCATGCCTCCTGTCAGCTTCCGGGGTTTTATCCTCTCATACAACCAAGCTCCTTTCCTTGAGAGCTTTTACCTCTGTATATGCATTTTTGTTAATTAATTACTACATCTCCTGTACTAGTCTGTGCTCCATGAAAGAGGTCGCTCACTATTAATTGCCCAAGGCCTAGCACAATGTATAGCATGTAGTAGGGCATAAATTCAATAATCATTTACTCAATAAATAAATACTGAGTGCCCACCATGTTCCTGGTGCTGTTTAGGTGCTCAGAATAAACAAAATATACAAAATCCTATGTCCTCATGGAATTTACTTTCTCATGAAAGGAGTGACAAGCAAATAAAACATATACTACGTCAGAAAGGAATAAACAAATACAGCGGGCAAAAGTGAGTATGCGGCTGAAAGAACTCCAGTGTAAAGAGTACACTTAAAATTTAAAGTCAGGTGCTTAGGGAAGGCCTCGCTGAGGTGAGAAAGCAAAACATGCCTACCTGGCAGGTTTGAAGGTCAGGAAGTATGGGTGGAATAGCATAAGCAAATGTAAGGAGAGGAAAACAGTAAACAAAGTAAAAAAACAACAGGATGAGGGTAGCAGCAGATCATGTAGGATGTTTAGGCCATTATTATGACTTTGACTCTAAATGAAGTAAGGAGCTAACTTGTGGTTTTGGCCACTGTTTTTAAAAAGATCACTCTGGTTGCAGTGTTGGAAACAGTCTATGGGGGAAAAGGGTGGAAATATGGAGTCTAGTCATGAGGCTACTGCAATAATATCAGAAGGAGATTATGGTGGCCTCAACCAAATGATAGCAATGCAGAAATGGTTACAACCGGGATAACATCTTTAAGGTAGAGCCACCTGGCCCTGCTCACAGATTGAATGTGCAGTGTGAGACAAAGAAAACAGTTTAAGATAATACCAAGGCTTCGACTTGAGCAGCTGGAAAGGAAAGTTGCTCTTTTCTCAGATGAGAAAGACAAGACTCTGGGGGAAATGGTCAGAGAAAGAATTCAGTTTTGGACGCATCAAGTTTGAATCGCCATTTATATGTCAAGGTGGAGATGTCATATAGGCAACTGGATATGAGTTTGCACTTTAAGCTAGAGATAAAAATTTGGTATTTAAAGTCATGAGACTAACTGGCATCATCAAGTAACCTTTGATACACGAATCAGTTTATTAACTGATGACTAATAAACATGACCATTAGCCATCGGAGCTGCCAAGGATGAAGAGCTTTGGGGACCTGAACTTCTGTTGGAGTGAAATCACAATTACACTGTTTTGATTTTTTAAGAAAAATCTTCCTTTGTCTTCAGGTATTCTCAAATACCGCCTTCAAGAAGAAAAGGAATGCATAGCTAATTTTAAAGCAAGGCAAGCTTCCTCTTCATTTGTTCTCCAAATCTGCTACATTTCCTCTTAACTGGCACCATGTTACCCTCATTCTATATATATACATCCTGAAATGGATACTGTGTGTGTCATCAAATCCTGGCTGATAGAAGTGCCTCCCCTTTCTGGAACATTTAAAGATCATCCCAATCACTTATTTCTATGGGTTTTAATTTGAAATCAGCCTGGACCATCCGAAATCTATGCCTTTGGACAATCCCCTCTCTCCTATGCTTGCACTGAGTTTTATACTGGCCATGATGTCTCGGTAATTTCTAAAGGAAACAGTCATGTGAACTCCTTTACTTTGCTCTAGGAATGTTGCTGAAAACATCATGTCCCTTATGTGAAACCCTACAAGAAATTTCTTTTATAATGGATGGGAAAAAATTTGTCTTCCCTGAAGATTTATAGGCAATCTTTCCCTCTTAGGCAAAACTGCCAGGAAGTATATAATGTTTGATCCCATTTACATATTCTAGAACAAAGCTATAGCAGGAAAAAAAAATCACAGCAATGGTTACCTCTGAGAAGGTGGAGGTGTGGGGTGTGAGACTCATTGGCAAGAGGCATAATGAAACTTTCCAGGGTTACAGTTATATGCTCTGTATCAAGATTTCTCAAAAGTGGCACTATTGACAAAGAATCCTGACTGGACTCTACCCACTAGATGTCATTACTACCACACCCTTACTCCACCTAGTTAGGACAACAAAAAATATCTCCAGAAATTGTCAAATATTTTGTGAGAGGCAAAATCACCCCTACTTGATTGAGTAACACTGCCCTATATCTTGACAAGAGTTAGAGAACATACGCTTAAAATATGATTATTGCATTGTATGTATTTTGGGCTCAACAGAAAACTAAATAAATACTGAACTCTAGTTAATGCTAATGCATGTTAAAATATTCAGGAGAAAGTTTTTAGTGATGGTTCCCTAGAGGGGTAGATATTTGTATAGGAATGTAATAATGTAAATACAGTAAATGGTAATGGTAGAATCTAAGTGGTGGGTATATAAGCACTCTATAAAACTCTTTAAACTGTATGTTTGATAATTTTCACAATAAAATGCTGGGTAATTCTCATTGATCCATTACATAAATCAGAAGACAGCCAAGACACCCAATGGAGCCAGGTCAGAAACATAGGAGTACATGAGCACTGAAAATTATTAGCTGTAAATACTGTGAGATCTTGGAAAGAGCCACAAGTTATACCACAAGAAACAATACTCTGTAGCTTCACCATCACTAATAGGTTAACATTTGTAAATTCACACCTCATAAACATTTAGGAACAGCTCACAACTACCTTAAATGTTCTGAAATTTCAGTTAAAGCAGGAGATGCCTGAAAATCCTTTCATAAATGCACTGTCAAATATTTGAAAACAGAA
This sequence comes from Macroglossus sobrinus, assembly GCA_004027375.1. Classification (NCBI taxonomy): domain Eukaryota; kingdom Metazoa; phylum Chordata; class Mammalia; order Chiroptera; family Pteropodidae; genus Macroglossus; species Macroglossus sobrinus. Next base: position 74,525 of record PVKZ01004109.1, read on the forward strand.
GTGCAATAATGACTAAATACAAGTTACGGCACTTATTGTTTCTAATGAGACTTTCTTTTACCTTGATATTATCTTATTATGGAAATATATCTCAATAGTGTGTAATAGTGTGCTCTGCTATGTCATATAATAGAATAGGTATCAAAGAAATCCTTTTAAAAGATGTAATGAAACTGATTATTTCCTATAGACTTAAGTATTAGTGCATGTAGAGCCTATGATTTGATTGTGGGTGATACAATCCACTGGGGTAACATAGGCGACTGCCATACAAAGCATGGGTCACAAACCAGTGACAGTCTGTGAACTATCTGTTATGGATCCAATGATGAGATCAGTTCCGACACTGAAAGCCCGTGCTAAGAAGCTTTTCCAGAAGTTTGACATTGCCAGGACATCGGTGCGCATGATTAGTGAAGCTGTCTTATAGATCAGAATACAGAGAGAGCCTACTGTTTTCAAAGTCATGTGGTGAGTTGCATATGGCATGACATGTGCTAGTCAGGCATAGTAGAATCAGGTTATATGTGATATTTTAAGGCCATTCTGTTAACTACCTAAAGGTGGATAAAAAGCTGAGAAAATGCACAGGTTTATTCATTTTTTACAGGTTTATTCATTTTTATAACTAGTTAATTTTACAAATATTTTTAATCTTAAGCCTGTTTTAAAAAATTATAACTTAACCTCATTAACTAAGTTGGAGAAATAAATTTGTATTATTTTTAACCTCATTAACACGTGGACAAATTAGCATCAGTGGATTTTTCAGCATTTTTTTTTGTGGAATGCACTGAATTCACCAGTAGCAGAAAACCAAATGGGGGTGAAGAAAGTGCTTCTGAACAGATAAAGACCAAAAGAGACCTACTTTCACTTAGAAGTGTGATTCCTTATATGCAATATACTTTTCAATGAGTTCAGTCTGGTAGCCATAATTGACAATGAGGAGCTAACATCACAGTGCATGAGATGAAAAGATATATTGGTTAATGGAGCAACAAAACCATCAAAATTTAAGGAGTATATACGTGCAAAATGTACATATATAAGCTCAAAACCAAAAGAATTGTTTGAAAGAAAGCACTGAATTTTAAAAAGCAATGGAAACAGATATTCGGTACTTCATCCACAAATGTTTGTTTCATAGGCTTCCTATCCTAGCACGTTGGACTGCTAAGACTAAAACGCTACAACTGTTAAGAAACAAGGGAACGATAACATTAAAGAGATTGCTTGAAAGTATTGGTTAAATCTGCACTGTCCAATGATAGCACAGATCGCCACATTTAGAAACTAGTGACACGGAAGACCAATTTACAAAACGATACTCGCACAGCATTCTTCATGGCATCTTGGCAAGTGCACAGATACTGCTAATGTGTTATTGGAACATGACGGTGATATGAAGGATGAATTCTTGTTCTTAGTTTTATAGGTAGCAAGCACAATTAGCTTTGAAATGGGTAAAACGATGAATATACGCTGTCAACAAAGGTGGTCTATAGTTTTGTGGAGAATGTTCTGATGGCACAGTTGGCAATGACAAGAAAACATTCCAGGGTAATTCCCCAGTTTAAGGAAGAGTACCAGAAAGTAAATCAACACATTGCATCGTTCAATGACAAAATCTTGGTATAAAAGACTCAGGTGAACTCAACGGCATGTTTAGTGTCATAATAAAAACCATGACAATGTAAATGCTAAAGCATTAAATAAGAGATTGTTCTTTTCATAAAGAGGTATCTTATGAAAGACTGAATGAATGAATGTTAAAACAATGTCAATATTTAAACAATGGTTATTGAGAGGAAGTTGGAATTAAGAACAAACTCAGTGTTTCTGCAAGATAAAAAACAAGTTTGTTTCCAACTTTTAAGAGATGTGACCTGGATAACCAATTTGTCTAATATCTTCTGTACTTTTAAATGATCTTAAGACTTCCCTATAAGGAAGAAATGCAATATGCTTTTTAATGGTTGGTAAGGTTAAAGGGAAAAGCGAAAGTTGGAAGCTTGGAAGATCAGTTTCTACAGATTAGCACCACACCTGTTATAAATGCAACAGAACATTCTGAAATTTAATTTTCTAACCAAAGGAGAGCCACAGATAGGAAATGTAATAGAACCGAATCCATTTCTTTCATTTAAAGGTAATTTAACTATTCACAGCAAAACTGTTAGAACTGGCTACTATAGAAAGATAAAGGGTACATTTGAGACTATAACATCAATTGTTTTTTGGATAAAATTCTAAATAAATATCCCGAGTTTGATGAAATTGCCTTTCAGATCTCTTCTTCCAATCCCACTAACACTGGTTTCTCTACTTGAGAGTATTGCCAGTCAAGGCATAGCAACAGGTTAGCTATATGTTATCACCTGAAAGCAGTGCTGTCTTCATTCAACCTAGATAGGTTGACAAGCAAGAGGCAAGCTCATTTGGTAACAGTAAGTGTTCAAAGTACTCTATGTTAGGTGTTTTAACAGAGATCCCCAAACCCCTGACTTGAGCAGCCCTCCAGCAGGCGGAAGCTTCATCTGCATTTGCAGCTGCTCACCCAGTGCTAGACAGCATCACCACCTCAGCTCCATCTCAGATCATCAGCATTAGATTCTCATACGAGCACCGGTCCCTGGTGCCAACAAGGTTGGGGACTGCTGGTTTTAAACACCACCAGTTGCTATTTCATAACTTTATTTAGTTACAACCGCAAAATAAATTGGCTATTCGTGTAGTTTTTATAATTCTTCATATTCGTTGTTATTTTACTGATTAAAATGTAATTTTGTCAGTTGGGTAAACTACTTAAGTTTGTATTTAGCATCTGTTGTTCTGTTTTTTAATAATTCATTTCAAACATATTGGTCCACAATTGGAGAAATTTTAAAAATCACCCTTCACCACATTTTGAGAAACACTGGGCTAGCCTTAAGTAGCTCCTTGTAACTTGAGTTTGTCAACAGAGTAATCCCACATAAATCCTCAGGAAATCTCTATTAATTGAGATTTTGCGAACATTTGAAGTAAACAAATTTTTAAATATTTGGAAGTTTGACGGGTACAGGAAAATGTCTCACTCAACTGGCTGTTAGTATTCACATGTTGAGTAGTTGTGGCCACCACGCACTAGAGAAGTTAGTTAACAGATCTCACACATTGCTTGCTTGTTTTCACAGTGCATAATAAAAACCTGGACTAGAGCACATTTTCATATTTAACGCAGTGTTTTGTCCATGGAAACTGTTGTCTTTGGTAGAAAAAAAAAAAAAGATCGATAGAGGGAGCGTCTCTGAAACCAGAAACTACCTAGTTTAGGTTAACAAACTGAACAAAGTTATCTTTGGAAATATCAAAGTGTTCTGATGATAATCTCAGACTCCCTGAAGTTCAAGTAAATTTAAACTGGAAAATAATTAAACACCTAGCTCAGAGATCTGTAGGACATTTAGCCTAACTATATCAATGAAACTACTAGACTTGTCTTCCATAATTGAAAAACATTCACCATGGCATATACTGCTACATCAAAACTTAACTCTGGGAGGTTAACTGTGGGTCAGTCAGGAATGTGAAAGCAAACCTAAGCCATTCTTTTTCAAGACAGTAATCAGTGCTGGGAAAGAGGATGCCTGAGGCCATCAGAAAATTACTACAATGAATACTTTACAGGTATGAGGGAAAAAATATTTAAACCTCCATTTTAACTTAATGTTTTAACGCTTAATTTCGCATTAAATGTGAAAAGTAATGAGGATTCTAAGAATTATGTGCACAAATGCGGTTGCTAAGCACTTCATTGCTCAGTTCCATTTTCTTTTAAATCAGTTTTCTTGAGTCAATATATTGGTTTCATTATCCAACTCTATATAAGGACTCTTACTACTAGGAAAAGCCCTTAAGCCAGCCTTTCATTCTTCCTTGTCCTTGCCCTTGTCCTCTCCTCTCCTCTCCTTTCTCCTCTCCTCTCCTTTCTCTCCTCTCTTCTCCTCTCCTCTCCTCTCCTCTCCTCTCCTCTCTTCTCCTCTCCTTTCTCTCCCTCCCTCCCTTCTTTCTTTTACTCATTCCGGGTTAAAGACTATTACTCCAAAATGTAGTCTCAAATCTTCATTCTGCATACACCTCTGCTGACCTCTCAGTAGAAAACACAGACCACAAATTATGGATTTCCTTCATCTTCTAGTACACCACCACCACCACCACCACCACCACCACCACCACCACCAATATTTTGTTGTAATACTTACTTTGTTTGTACCATCTGTATCTGGTATTAGACTGGACTCATTCCAGTCATCTTTGGGTCCCCAGGGCAAAATTCCAAGCTGTAGGTAATTAAAGAAAGGGATAACTCCAATTCTTTCAAGTTCTGAATCTGTGGCCCTCTCAAAAATGGGTGGTTAATACGGTAGTCCCTCTTTATCTGCGGGGGATATGTTCTAAAACCCCAGTGAATGCCTAAAACCACAGATGATACTGAGCCCTACATGTACTATGTTTTTTCCTATATATGCACATCTGTGATAAAGTTTAATATCTATATTTCACAAAGTAAGAGATTAAAAACAATAATAGAACAGTTATAATAATATACCGTGATAACAAAGTGACATCAGTGTGGTATCTCCCCTCTTCTTCTTCCTCTCCCCCTCTCTGTCTGATAACCAAGAAGGCTACTAAGTGACTAACAGGTGGAAAGTAGACATGCTGGACAAAGGAATTCTGCTCCTGTGAGACGGAGCAGAATTGCAAGATTTCATCAGGCTACTAAGAATGATACACAATTTGAAACTTATGAATATATATCTGGAATTTCCTATTTAATAATTTCAGATCATGGTTGACAATGAGTAACTAAAACCCCAGAAAGCAAAACCTCAGATAAGTAGAAACTACTGTAAATCAAATTTTGGTGATTTGTTGCTTTGATCCAGTTCTCTACTTTTTGAGGTCTCAAAAATTAGCTCAAGAATCAACTGTTGTCTAGAATTTTCCCACGTGGCAATCTTTGCACAGAGTCATACACTATTTAACAACAGGGATATGTTCTGAGAAATGTGTCATTAGTCTATGTGTCATTGTTGTGCAAACATCACAGCATGCACTTATACAAACCTAAATGGTACAGCCTACCACACGCTGAGGCTATATGGTGCAGCCTATTGCTCCTAGGTTACAACCCTGTACAGCATGTTGCTGTACTGAATACTGTAGGTGATTTAACACAGTGGCATGTATTTGTGTATCTAAAGATTGAAAAGTGTGTGTTCCTGTGTGCACTGGAGGGGCTGAGGGATGGCTGTGGAGGGAGGTGTTGGAGGAGGAGAGCAGATGTCAGGAGGAGGGAGGAGAAAGGCAGAACAGAGATTGAAAGAGACCCAGAGAGAAAAAACGTGAGAAAAGAAATAATAAAGAGAGAAGGAGAGGTGTTGGGGAAAGTAGGACTGGGAGCAAAGCGAGATAAGTGGAGGGAAATGTCAATGCAATCCCTATCAACCCTAATGGCATTTTTCAGAGAGCTACAACAAGTAATCCTAAAATTTATATAGAACCCTAAAAGACCCCAAATAGCCACAGCAATGTTGAGAAAGAACAAAGCTGGAAGTATACCTGATATCAAACTATATTACAAGGCTACAGTACTCAAAACAGCATGGTACTGCCATAAAAACAGATACTTTAATCGATGGAACAGAATAGAGAGCCCAGAAATAAATCCATGCTTTTACGATCACTTAATATATGAAAAAGGAGGTAATAATATACAATGGGGTAAAGACAGTCTCTTCAGTAGATAGTGTTGGGAAAACTGGACAAATACGTGCAAAAAAAGAAAAGAAACTGGACCACCTTCTCGCACCGTATTCAAGAATAGACTCAAAATGGATTAAAGACTTAAATGTAGGACCCGAAACCATAAAACTTCTAGACCAAAACATAGGCAGTAAACTCTGATATTGCTAACAGTAATTTCTTTTCAGATATATCTCCCTGGGAAGAGAAACAAAAGAAAAAATAAACAAATAAGACTACCTCAAACTAAAAAGTTTTTGTACAGCAAAGGAAACCAATAACAAAACAAAAAGACAACCGACTGATCGGGAGAAGATATTCCCTAATGATACATCTGTTAAGAGGTTAATATCCAAAAACATATAAAGAAATCATACAACTCAACAATAAAAACATCCAATTAAAAAATGGGCAGAAGATGATCTGAACAGATATTTCTTCAAAGAGGAAATACAGATGGCCAATTGACATATGAAAAGATGCTCAAGGTCACTAGTCATCAGAGAGATGCAAATTAAAGCCACAATGCGATATCACCTGACACCTGTCAGAATGGCTATCAGCAATAAATCAAAGAACAACAATGTTGGTGAGGATGTGAAGAAAGGGGAACCATTATACATTGTTGGAGGGCTAGCAAATGGTACAGCCGCTATAGAAAACAGTATGGAGGTTTCTCAAAAAATTAAAAACTGATCTTCCTTTTGACCCAAAATTGCACTTCTGGGTGTTTGTCCAAAGAAAATCAAAACAATAATTTGTGAAGATCTATGCACCCCAATATTCATGGCAACACAATTTACAATAGCCAAGATACGGAAGCAACCTAAATGCCCATCAACAGACGATTGGATAAAGATGACATGAACGGATCTAGAAATTATTATGCTGAGTGAAATAAGACAGACAGAGAAAGATAAATACCATATGATTTCACTTATATGCGGAGTCTAAGGGGCAAAAAGAACAAACTAGTCAAAAACAGACTCACAAATATAGAGGACAATTTGGTGACGGACAAGAGAAAAGGAGGGATAGGGAGCTGGGAGAATGGGGTGAAGGGTTAAAGAAGTACAAATTAGTAGTTGATAGATGGTCATGGGGATGGGGAGCACGGCATGGGGAATGCAGTTACCATTAATACATTGGCTAGGTGGAAAACGAGAGGAGAGAAGGAACAATTAGGGGGATTGTTTTATAAACTATATAAATGCCAAACAACATATGTCTACCTGAAATACAATAAATAAATAAAAATAAGTAAATTTAAAAACTACTATACACACACACACACAAAACACAAATAAAAATAAAGGGAAGGAAACGAGTTTGTGTACACGTGTGTGTGCATGCAAAGGCATGTGCAGGGATTAGCTTGGATGGGCTCCTGAGATCCCTTCCTCCCCAGACTACTCCTCTCTGCCCTCTCCAATTCAGGCTCCAGCCTTTGGTGGGCCGCCTCATCCATTTAAACCACCCAGGGCTAGAAGTAAATTTAACACTGAAGCTGGGTTCAGCCTTTTCTTTCAACATCACAAAAATTTGCTTATAATCCATTATAATCTTAGGGGGCCACCATTATATATGTGGTCCATTGCTGACCAAATGTTATACAGTGCATGACTGTAGAAACTCCTCAGCCCCACTTTCCACTACTAAAAATCTTGTGAAACCACATTTTAGTTGTATGCCAAGGCGGTTCATGGCAAAACTAATAAACAAATGGACACAACTGGGCAGCACATATGTATACAGATACATTTGTATGTAGATATACACATATATACACACATGTACACATTGATACACATACATATGTAGACAAAAAAAATCAACTGGAACTGCACTAAGATGTTAATGGTGGTGAAACTGGAGGTAAGTTTTACTTTGCAAAATTGTTTTTAAACCAGAATGCATTTTTCAAGACCATTTACATTTAATGCAATGAAAGCTCGATGCGGTTGTTTAAATGTACCATTCTTGCCATCTTTTGGATTAATTTGAGTATTTTCTTAGGATTCCATTTTATCTCCACAATTACTTTATTAGTTATGCTTCGGTTTGATTTTTGTAGTGGTTACTCTAGGCTTTACATTAGACATGTTTATCATTCTGCTTTCCTATACTACAGCCCTCATGTATAGTGTAAGAACTTCCATTTCCCTCCTATCCTTTGTGCTATTGTCATACATTTTACTTCTACATGTGGTAAACCCCACAATACATTATTATTGTTTTAAGCAACTAAGTATCTTTTTAAAGCTACTATTTAACTCACAAAGTTGTGCAACCGTCACCACTATCTAGTTCCATACATCCATCAACCCCAAAAGAAATCCCATACCTGTCAGCAGTCACCGTCAATTCAATTGTCTTTTAAAGGGCTTAAAAATAAGAACACCTTTGTATTTACCCCCACATTTACCATTTCTAGTACTTTTCAATCCCTTATAAACATTTAAATTTCAATGTTAAATAATTTTCTTTTAGCCTGAATAACTTCCTTTAACATTTCTTGTACAGGTCTTTGACAACAAATGCTCCCAGCATTAGTTTGTTCAAGTCCTTATTTTACTACCTTATCTGAAAGGTATTTCCTAGGTAAAGAAGCACTTTAAAGACGTCTCTGACTATCATTTGATTTGCTCAAGTTCTGATGGAAAATCTGCTGACATTCTAGTTAGTCTGCACCAATTTTCTCTTTATCACTGGTTATCAGCAGTTTGATTGCGACGTGCCTGAGTGTGGTTTCCTTTATATTTATTCTCCTTGGGATCTGTTGAGCTTCTTGGATCTGTGGGCTTTGTAGTTTTCATCAAATTAGGAAATTTTCCGGTTATTATTTTTAAAAATCATTTTTGTTCTCCCTTTTTTCTCCTTTTCTAGGGCTCCAATATATGGTAGATTGTTTTTGTTCCTAATTTTCTATTTTAGTCACGGATGACCTATTAATTTCCCTCACATTTTCTACTCTGTCTCATTTTGGACAGGTTCCATTGTTACATCTTCAAATTCAGTGATTTGCTATGCCTCATCTGCTGTTAGTCACACTGGTGTACTTTTCATTCCATTTTCCTCCCTGGAAGTTCTAGTAGGTCTTCTTTATATCTTCCATTTCTCTCCCCATTATGCCAAACATTTCCTTTACCTGCCTGGACATATAAAACATATTTATGATAGCTGCTTTAATGTCCTTGTTTAATTCCATTATCTGTCATTTCTGGGTCTATTTCTGTTGGTTGATTTTTCTGATTATAGGTCATACTTTCCTGGTTCTTTGCACAGCTGGTAACTTTACTGGATGCCAGACATTGTGAATTTCATACTATGGGTGTGAACCTTTGTTCTAGTCCTTTAAACAGTGCTTGGCTTTGTTGTGGCATACAATTAAGTTTTTTGGAATCGGCTGGTTCTTCCAAGATTTACTTTTATGCTTTGTTAAAGCAGGTCCAGAGCGGCTTTTAATTTGGGGTTAATTTAGCCCTATCACCAAAGCAACTCCTTTTTGATGCCCTGTGTAGACTCACGCGCTGGTGAGAACACAGACTCTTCCTAACCCTTTGCGAGTCCCAGCCTACTGTTTCTCAGTAGAGCTCTTTCTCTGGCCTCTCATGTGCAGATCAGTACTCAGCTGGACTCAAGGAGACACCTCTGCATATTTCTAGAGTCCTCTGTGTAACATCCTCCTCTCTGGTACTCTGCCCCACAAATTATAGCTGCCCTGACCCCCGCAAACTTCTGTCTTCTACTTGTTTAAAGTAGCCAGGTAAATTCAGTCTTTTTTATTCCATCATCGCTGGACAAAATAAATTTTGTAAATCAACTAGTGATTTCACAATATCCTGCCTCAAGCCCTTGTCTTAGCCTTTGCCCAGCTCTACCTTTTAAAAATATGTAACAATGCTAACTACTTTTTTTTCTTGGAATTTTCTCACTCTCAGGTTGGCACTATTTTAATTCTCCTACTTCTCTGATTATTTCTTGTTCTTAAGTCCTCAAATACAGGCAAGTTTCCAAAGTTCCATCTGCGCAGGGTCTCACTGTGTGTAATTTTAACAAGCCCCACAATTTCATTTATGTCCTCTTTTGCTGCTGACTCTTAACACAATAGGCACCATAATACGTAACTGGCCTTCTTGGACTTCTTCATGAATAGAACACAAAGAAAAAAGCAGAATACAAGATGTACAACCTCAACTGCGTTTTAAAATGTGAGTTTACATATGTCTGTTTATATGTATGTAACCAGAAGAAAAACAATTCAATTAAAATGTGAAGAATGATTCTTTTATAATTTTTTATTTATACTTTTCTGTATTTTCTGCACACACACACACACACACACACACACACTAAATTTATAATGTTATTTTTCAAACCCTCATTAGGTTATATTAAGTAACATAAATTTACAATGTTATTTTTCAAACAGCTCACAACTCCAGCTGTTTTGTAGGCCAGCGACTCAAACCAAAATTTTCAAAAACCAGTCACATATCTTCCACCCAGAGTCTGCTTGTCCCGCGTTGTTCTAGTTAATGATACAAAGTCCTCCCATTAACTTCAATGCCATTTCAACTTGCTCCTGTCTCCACATCCGCTCAACAATCCTGATGCAAACAATGAGTTTCTATTCGTGGGAAACAGTATTACTGCACAAGGCTCTAGATTTGCTCTCAAACAGCATCTAATAACTAGCAGAATAACACCCCCCACCCTTTTTTCCACATTGGCGATAGAGGAGAAATCTACAGAAAGGAAGCAAAACACTTGGCACAGAATTAGATCATGCCTGGGGTAAAGAGGTAGATTGTAAGAAGGGGGCCAAAGTTATACAATGGTCCCAGGGGAAAAACTACAGAGCAGACTAAGGGGCCTGAGGATGGGGCCTGATGAACCTGCATTTTGGTTTGGCACCTATAGATGAAAAAACGGGGAACATCTAGTGAAATAAAGCTTCAAATGGCACTTGTGCATAAAGTTATTTTGCTGCCAACACTGGCATTAAATGTTAGTTGAGCTAAATTAATAGACACTATCAACTTCTTACCATTTAATTAACCAGTTCCAAATGATAAGGTCACGACCTTTTTAATACTCTTTTAAAAATAGGCAATATTATAATAAACGTGGTACAGAATTCAATGGTCACAAAATAGTATGAATAAACCTTGAGGACATTACGCTAAGTTAAATAAGCCATTTGTGAAAAGACAAATATTTTTGATTCCACTTTTTTAGTGTGATCCATAAAAAACAGAAAGTAAAATGGCGGTTGCCAAGGGTCAGAGGGAGGAGGAAATGAGTTGTTTAATGGGAATGAAAAAGGTCTGGGGATTGGTTGTACAGCAATGTGAACATGCTTAACAGTATTGAACTGTACACTTAAAATGATTAAGATGGTAAATTTACATGTATTTGGCCACAATTAAAACTTTAAAATTTTAAGTCACAATAGACAGAGTATTGCCCATTTTGTCCCCCAGCCATGCACATCTCAGAGAAAGCCAGCATTAACATATTTTTCTATCCTTCTATACATATTTATATATGCCTTGAAAAATATCCACGCAGAAATAGTAGCAGATTACATAGATTGTTCATACGCCTCGTTCTTTTCATTTAATACAACTTAGAGACATTTCTAAATTATTTCACATAGGGCTGCCTGACTCTCTTTAAAAGCTGCTACTAATTCACTGTTTGACTATACCATTAGTTATTTTACCAGTTCCCTACTGATGTGTAATTAGGTTTTGTCTCAAAAATGCGCTATTACAAACATAGCAATGTCTTCATACAAGTTAATTCCCACATGTACAAGTGAGGATGTATATGTATGTGTTTACAAGCACAGAAGGGAATTGCTAAAACAAAGGGTGTGTGCATTCTTTATGACTGTGTGTATACACACTATTTTTATTTAAAAATTGTTACTGAAGTATAGCAAACATTCAGAGAAGTATATAAATTCTGTTTAGAGCTTGATAATTTTCCCAATGTAAACACAACAATGTAACCAGCACCCATATCAAGATATAGAACATTCCAAGAACCCCCAAGCCCATTTTGTGGTCCTTTTCAGTGAGCTCCCCCAAGGATACTACTACTCTGATTTCTAACACCATAGATTGATTTTGTCTGTTTTTGAACTTGTATTTTTGTGTCTAGCTCTTTTCATTCAACATTATGTGTGAGAATCATCTCTGTTGTATGTGAATTGTGATTCATCCATTCTTGTCCTGTTTAACATTCCATTGTGTAAAAACATCACGATTTATTCATCCATACCTCTCTTGAGGTATGTACATTCATAATTTTAGTGGATATTATCAAGCTGCTCTCCATAGTTTAGAATCCTACCATTACTATATGGAAGTAGCTGTTTCTCTACATCTCAGGCAAGTTAGCAAAACTGTTTGATCTTTGGCAGTCTATTAGAAATGCTTTCAATATAGTTTCTATTTGCTTTCCTCCAATTTCACGACTGAAATTGACGGTAATTTCCTGTTGAAGAACTACTTGTCCTACTTTCAACTATCTTTTAACGTCCCGTGCCCACTAGTCTATTCAGTTGTTGGTCTTTTCTGTATTGATTTAAAAGGACTCTTGGATTGTTTGATTTGGTTTTCTTAAAGGAAATTAGCTACTTGACCATGATGCATGGCAAATATTTTTTTCTCAGTTTGTCTTTGGAGTTTCAACTTTGTTTATGCTAGTTTTTGGCATGCATGGGTTTTGTCTGTCTTTATGAACGCTAATAAACTTTTTTTCTTTATGGTTTCTGAGGTTTTTGTAAAACTTAGAACAACTGAAACTCTCACATGTTGCTGGTAAGAGTATTAAACCGGTACAGTGACTCTGGAAAACTGGCAATATATACTAAAATTAAATATACGTGTATTCTATGACCCAGCAGTTCCATTCAGTTTCAACGGAAAATAAGTACTTAGTCCACCACACATGTACAACAATGTTCTTAGCAGTTTTATTCATTTCAGCCCAATCAATGTCAACAACCAAAATGTCTATCAACAATAGAATCAAGTGTGGCATATTCACACAACATAACATCACACAATAAAATGAACTGCTACAAATAACCTAACTAAATCTCAAAAACATGTTAAGCAAAAGCAGCAAAGACATAAAAGAAGACTTACCACATAATTCGACTTATTTGAAGAACAAAAACAGGCAAAACTAATCCACGGATCAAGATCAGAAACGTGGTTATCACAGGAGGAGAAGGTACTGGCTAGGAGGAGCATATGGAGAATTTGGGGGTGCTGGAGATAGTCTATATCTTGATCTAGGTGATAGATATTTTGTGCATACATAAAAATTGAGTTGATGCCTTAAAACACGTGTGCTTTTCTATCTGTGAATTGCATCTCAATAAGTTTTTTTTAAAGCATGATAACAAGCTTTTTTCCCCAAATTGGTACTCAGTTGACCCAATATCATTTATTGTTTTCCTTTTTATCGTTTATAACATATCTGTAAATGAGGCTACTTCAATAATCTCAATTCTTTCCCAGTGATAACCCATCTACTCTGGTGCTCTAAATTACTTTGGCTTTAACACAGATTTTAATAGCACTAATCCCTCCAGCACGAATATTGATTTTCATAATTTTTATAAGAAATTGCACTTGTCACATAAACTTTAGAACCAGTTTTGAAAAGGCTTCAGATATTCACTGAAATCACACTGAATTTACAGGTTTTATTTTATCAACTCAAGATACCTTCAATGTAAGACATACGATTATATTAAGCACTAAAATAAGACACCACACTATCATGTGATGCTGCCTTATGACTGAGAATTATTTCATACCTATTGGAAGAGCTCTTTTAGACTTAAATACTGGTTTGTCTCTACATCACATATGAGTTGTGCTTATAACAAAAGAAAAATGAGTGAAATAAACTGGTCACGTACCTAAAAATTCTTCACCACTACATGGCCAGAAGTGATTGGAAGATGTCATAAATTTAAAGACATATCTCAATTTTAGAAATGATGAAATGCAAAAGTGTATCTAACAATATGAAATATGGCAGTTTCCAATGTGATAGTTACATGAAAAAAGTTATGTTTCAGCGTCAATTCTTGTATGCCCCTTGGTAGTTTTACGATATTTTTCAAAGATAGCCTTCATTTTCTTGTTAAACTTCTTTCTAGGTAGACCTTTCGTTCTTCAAAACTTCTGTTGGGAGATGTGCAAAACCCCTATTTAGAAATCTATAGAACATTACTGAGAGAAAAATGAAAGACCAAAAACAAATGAAGAAATAATGTTCATGAATTGGAAGACTCAACGGTATAAAGATTTATATTATCCCTAAACTTACGCAGTGCAATTCCAATGGAAATCCTACCAGGTATCCTTGGGGAACCTCACAAGCTGATTCTAAAATGTAGCTGCAAATGCAAGGGGTCAAAAATAACCAAGACTTATTATTTACTGGATATAAAGATTCCTAAAACTAGAGGAGTAATTCTCGAACTTTTGTTTTGAGTAATTCTCCAACTCCTACAAATTACCGAGACTCAAGAGCTTTAGTTTATGTGAATTTATATATTTATCACATTCCAAAGTAAAACAGAAATTTAAAAAAAATTTGTTTATTCAATTCAAAATAACAAGCTCATTACATGCTAACAAAAACATTAATTATAAAAAAAAGTGACTATTTGTCAAAACGAAAAAGTTTAGTGAAAAGAATGGTACTGTTTTACATTTTTGTAAATCTCTAACATCTGGCTTAACAGGAGACAGTTGGATTCTCATATCTGCTTCTGTATTCAGTCTGCTTCAATATCACATGCCATGCAGCCTCTGAAAAAGTTACTGCACACTCATGAAAGAATGAGTGAATAAAGCTAATAACATCTTATTGCTATGAAAATAGTTTTGACCTCAAAGACGCGCTAAAAAGGTCTCAGGAGAACAAGTGAAACAGACTACTTAAAACTGTGGTACGATGACACATGGACAAACAATAGAATGAATGGGGCAGCCTGGACAAATCCCTGTATGTATACAATCAGCTGATACACAACAAAAGTGATTCTACAGAGAACGGAAGAATGGTCTTTTCAGTAAGTGCTGGCCCCACAATAGACAGTAATACAAGAACAAATTATACTGACCCCTGTCTCACACCGTTAAAAATTCCATATAGGTTGATCTCAATGACAAAAGCAAAACAAAATAGAATATCGGATATTTTCATCACCAGGACATAAAATGTTCTAATTATGAAAAGGTCAACATATCTAACTTCATTAAAATTAAGAATTTCTGTTAATCAAAAGATAGCCTTATGAAAGGCAAGGCAATTGGGGGTTGGGGATGGCATAGATAATAGAGGTTTTGTTCATCTCTCTTGTGACCAAATCACAGTTGTGAGTGAAACATGGAGCAGACAGCAAGCAGAGTCACCTGGGGTCTAGATGAACTGAAGTACTACAACAAAGGAGAGAAATAAAAAAAAAATCACCCTGCAACGGTAGAAGGTAGGAAGGGGCGAAGACCCAAGGCTCGGTCCCCAGTGGCTGAGTGGTCCAGAGATTGCGGCAGTGGCAGCCGGCAGCTGCGGACGCCTCTTAGAGGGGCCGGGTCGGCGAGCGAACTTTTGCAGTGATGGACCTGCTTGCTCTGAGCACCAACGCCAGTTCGGCTGCTCAGGGGGCACCAGGGACTCACAGGGCAACATTGAGCTGTTGAAGCGAGCACTGGACGCGAGGCTCCTTACCCAAGCAAAAGTGCTGCTGGTTCCCCTGTTGAGCCCTCTCCAATCCCAGTTTATGAATTCAGCACTGCTGGCCAGAGCTGAGAAGTCATCAAACTGGTAACAGATGTAGCTCTGCCCAGAGGATTCCCTGAACTCTGCCTCCCCCAACTCCTGGACCCAACCAAGCCACATCCAGTTGTATGTTCAGGGAGTCTAATGCTCCTTGCTGAGGTGACTCAAGGACTCACACTGGGCCGTGGTTTCTGGTGTGACCTTTTGAGGCAACTATAAGCACAGCATCTGTAGATTCATTGCTGAATCTTAACAGGTGATCCCAGAGGGGCACAGGCTGGGGCTAAACTTGGCCAGCAGCTGAACCCCTCTCAGGGCTGTGCCACTGGACACCTACTACACAAATCCATACTTATAAGACCGGGAGAATTAGGAGCTTTGCTTAGTACATAGAAACAGACACAGAGAGGCAGCCAAAATGAGAAGACAAAGAAGCAGAAACCGTATGAGAGAACAGAACAGAGATCCAGGAATAATGGAGTCAAGCAATCTAACAGATGCAGAGTTCAAAACACTGGTTTAAAGATGCTCAATGAACTTAGGAGAAGTGTAGATAAACTCAGTGAGATCTTCAACAAAGAGATAAAAAGACATAAAAATGGAAATTATAAAAGGGAACCAGTCAGAAACGAAGAACACATTAAATGAGATGAGAATTATATTAAATGGAATAAACAAAGTGAATAAAGAAGAGGATCAAATGACCTATACAGAAGATGAGAAAGCCAAGGATGCTCAAACAGAATGGCAGAAAAAAAGAAGCCATAGCTGTAATAATAACTTAAGGAGCCTATGGGACACTATTAAAGGTAAAAATATCCATGTCATGTGGGTACCTGAAGGAAAACAAGAAGTTGAAGAGCTATTTGAAGTAACAATGATGGAAAATTTCCCTCACCTGGTGAAAGAATCAGACATAAAACCTCAGGAAGCTCAGAGAGTCCCCAAAATCAGGAACCCAAAGAGGCCCACACCAAGACACATCATAATTAAAATGCCAAAGGTTAAATACAAACAGAGAATCTTAAAAGTAGCAAGAGAAAAGCAGTTAGTTACGTACAAGGGAGCACCCATACGCCTGGCAGCTGATTTCTCAAAAGAAACTATGCAGGACAGAACGGCTTGACATACAATATTCCAAGTGATGAAACGCAGGTTCTAAAACCAAGAAAACTTTATCCAACGAAGCTATCTATGAAGAATCGGAGGACAGATAGAGAGCTACCCAGACAAAAGTGAGCTAAAGGAATTTATCAACATCGAACCGATATTACAGAAAATGATGAAGGGACTTATTTAAGAAAAAATAAAACATGTAGCAAAAACAGGAATAAAGCATGGTAATAACTACATTCCTATCAACAAGAACCTCAAATGGGAAAGAATTAAGTGCTCCAACCAAAAGATAGAATGGCTGAATGGATAAGAAAACAAGACCCCTACATATGCTGCCTGCAAGAGACTCACTTCAGATTAAAAGACATACACAGACTAAAAGGAAATGGAAAAAGATATTGCCTTGATGAACCTAGAGGGTATTGTGCTGAACGAAGTCAGAGAAATATAAATACCACACGATTTCACGTACATGTGGAATCTAAGGAACAAAATTAACAATTAAAAAAACAGAAACAAACTCATAGATACAGAGAATATTTTGAGGGTTACAAATGGGAGAGGGGTTGGAGGGCTCCATGAAAAAGAGCAAAGGGATTAAGAAGTACAAATGAAAAAAGACATGGAGATATAAAGTGTAGCATAAGAAAAATAATTAACAATGTTGTAATAAATTGTAAGGGGCAGAGGGGTACTAGATTTAGTGAGATGATCACTTTGTAAATTATATAGCTCTTTAATCCCTATGCTATATAACTGAAACTAATATATTATTGTATGCCAACAGCTGAAAAAAACTCATTGAACTGTACAATGAAAATATGAGCAACTAACTGTCTATTATATTACAATATAGCGGAAAGAAAGAAAGGAAATGCAAGGCAAGCCTGAGTGGAAGAGGATGCAAATAATGCAAATAATGCAAATAAAAGACAGAACTCTAAATACAAAAACTGGCAAAAGACTGTTGAACCTTTCAAAGAGAAGATATCCAAAGGCCAATAAACATATAAAAGACTGCTCAACCTCATCAGTAAACAGGGAAATGCAAATTAAAACAGATAGGAGTGTTAAATAGTACACTCACTTTGGGATATTCTGTAGTTTGTAATAAAATTAAATACCCACCCTATGACCCCAAAATCCACTCCTCCGTATATACCCAAGAGAAATGAGTGAGTGTGTGTGTGTGTGTGTGTGTGTGTGTGTATAAAGACTTGCATAAGACTGTTCATAGCAGTTTACTTCACAATAGCCAAAGCCTTCAAACAATAAGAATGGGGCAATCACACAATGGAACTAAGCAACAAAAAAAAGAAAAACTGATAAAACTGACAACAACAAACATTATGCCGGGCAAAAGAAGTCAGACAGAAAAGAGCACATACTGTTATAAGCCCATTTACACAAAGTTCAAGAACAGGCAGAACAAATCATAGTGATAGAAGTCCAAACACTTACGTCAGAATAACAGCTTATGACAGGAAAAGAGCATTAGAGAACTTTCAGGGGTGGTGGAAATGTCCTATATCTTCATCTGGGTAGCAGTACATGGATAGGTAAAAAAAAGTCCAACATTTAAGATCTTTGCATTTTATTGTACATGAAAATACACCTCAATTACACATAAAACCAAATTTTATCAAAATGGTTAATAGAAGTTAACAGATTGGCAATTCTAAGGCTTAAGAGGTAGAAAACAGGAATTCTTACACATTGTTGGCTGGCATCTAAACTAGTGCAACCACTTTGGAAACAGTCTGGTATTACCAACTAAAATTGAAGATACACAAAAATGTTCAGAGCAGCAGTATTCGTAACTGTTGCAAAATGCAAACAATTTAAATGTCCATTCAAAAAAAGAGTGAACAAGCCAATTGTGATATATTCATATTTTAGGATATTCAGCAATGACAAACCACAGCTCCATAAAACATAGATGAATTTCACAAAATAACGTCGAGTGAACGCAGCCAGAGTAAAGTATACAAACTAAATGATTCCATTTATATAAAGTTGAAAATGCAAGCAAAACTAAACTACCAAGTTTGGATGCAACCTTAGGCAGAAGAGTGAGAAAGTGATTATCATAAAATTCAGGACAAGTTACTCTTGAGAACGAGGAGGGTGTTTAAAGAGGGCTTTCTGGAGCCCCGACAATCATCTATTTGATGACCTGAATGTTGGTTACAAAGATTATGCTTGGTAATAATTACATCAAAAAACGATGCACAGCTCAATGACTTTTCTTATGCATGTTACAAGTCAGAACAACAACAACAAAAGATTTAAAAAATCAACCTGACCTGGGGACTGACTGGATTTGGTGGGGAGGGTGGAGAAACCACCAAGGACAACTCCCAGGTTTCTGACGTGCACAACTGCTTGAGTGGTTATATCTTTCACTGAGATAGAAAACAGAATTTTTCAAGGAAGGATATGAATTAAATCTTGGACATGTTAAATTTATAGTACTTCTGAGACATCCAAGTAGAGATGTCCAGCAGGCAATCAGATATGCAGATCTAGAGCTCAAATGTTCTAAGATCTAGATGTTCAAGCTTGAGTAGAAAATTCAGATTCATCCCTAAGTAAAGCCATGGACATGGATGTGATGGTTTAGGGAAAGAAGACAGATAAGAGAGTGCAGGACTGATCCCGGGTATATCAACATTTAATGGGCAGGTATACGAGAACAAGCCAGTTAAGAAAACCAAAAAGGAACCAAGTGGCAGGAGGAAAATCACAAACATGTCATGAACCATTAAGCAAGGGAAGAGGACGTCTAATGAGTAATAAGTCCCTCACTGCAGGTCGATGCATAATTAAGAAAGGATAGGAGTTATGTGCAATACTCAGCAAACCAGTTTTTACTCCACCTCTTTCTGGTTGATTTGAGACAAGCAACAGCCCAAGAGAAAACCAATGCTTCTGAGAATGGCTGAAAGTTTTTGTGTTATCTTTAAAAGAGGGGAATCAAAGCCCCCTCACTCCTTCTCCTTGACTCTCACTCAGATGAAAGGTGACAGATTTGAGACTAATTGGGTCTATGTGCTACTGGGTAAAATCACCACTGAAAGGTCAGCACACAGATGTGGGCTCACTCTTCTGCTTCTTCTCGATGACTTAAGTGGTATCAGAAGTCTTCAAGGGACGACTTTCCCTTCTCCAAGGGAGAGTCAGAGCTAAACGTACTACTTGGGCAGAAAAGGCCAGAGGCAAGTGGCCAACACCAGATCAGCAGTCAGCCAGGGCAAATGGGTTCTCTCTGGTTACATAGCCCTCAGCACTGATAGGAATGAATTAGAGAAGGCTATGCTCACATCACAAGGATAGATTTAGATGCGTGTGAGAAATGGGGAGGTGGAAGGGGTCCATCTCATGGCCTGTTTCAGTTTGAAACAAATTAAACTTAACGAGATTGAAAAAAAGTGTCTCCACACAGACCAACTGGGCTCATCCCAGCCTTTTGTATTAAAGAGTTTGGTACCCAACACCTAGTTAAGAATCAAATGCAAATGTATTTTGGTCTTGCATTTGCCCGTACAAATATTTAATACAAATCTTTCCTTCAGGGAGCCTATAGAATTGAAAATAGTGGCTGCTGACTGAAGAGGATTTAATATTCCTAGGATCCCTGAGTGGAACACCATCATAAAATTTCTCAATTTTCTAAACAAAACCACAATGGTCACCAAGGTTAAAATGATATTAGATTAGCAACTCCAGAATAAACAACAACAACAACAACAAAACACAATAATTTTGCATCTTGATGGGAAGATTTGAGTGAAGACTGCCTCCTCCCCAAATTTATCTATAAATTCAGTACAATTCTAATCAAAATCTCAATGGGATTTAAGAGCTCTTCAAAATAAATTTTAAAATTCACCTGAAACAGTAAATGCATGAGAATAAGACCCCACCACCACCTCCCAAAAAGAGAGAGAGAGAGAGAGAGAGAGAGAGAGAGAGAGAGAAAACAAGCATATTTGCGGTGTCAGATATAAAACTGATTATATAAAGCCACAGGGGAGAGGGGCACTGTGGTAATGGAATTGTGTAGAACAATTCAGTGGAACAGAACTGAGAATCCTGAAAAAAAAAAAAAAGCCCTATAAGGAAATTCTATGGCATTTCAATAAGTGGAGAGAGGCAAAACCTATCAAATTATAAAAAGGTAAGTTAGGTCCCCACCTCACACTAGACACAAAAGTAAATTCCACACAAAAGAGCTAAATATGAAAAAAAGGTTTTCAAACAAAATATATCAGTGTTTAAAAAAACTTGGAATGGTAGAGATTTTGCAAAACAAGGTTAAAGAGGGGGAAAAAACCCAAAAGTAACAAAGAAGTCAAAGCTGAGGCCACAAAAAACGTTTAAACCTCTATGTAAAGATACCATAAACAAAATTAAAACACAAGTGTGGAACTAGGAGAAAATGTGCAACACATACAACAAAGGATTAACTAACGTATCTAAAGAACTCCTGCCCTCCAATAAGTAAAAAAGACAAACAACCCAAAAAGGAAAAAGGGTAAAGGTATAAACAGGTAATATCCAGAAGAAATACAAATGCTCATCAAACATGTCTACAAAAGTTAGTTTACAAACTCATCTAACACCTGATATGCTACATTCTAGAGGATTAAGAAACTTTTTTTCAAAACTAAAAGAAATTATAAATGCACATTCACCTGATATCAGAATGAGAAATGCTCTGTAAATTTAAACCTATGGGAAAAAAATTACAAAGAAAAATTAAAATTTTCATATACTTAAAAAAAAACCTATGCCTTACAAAAAGTAATGAAACAACTAAAATGGCAAAAATATCTAAGATCTATACAAGCAAGACTCAAAAAGAAATGCCAACAGTTAAAAAAAATATGAAAACCATTAAATCTTGCTCATGTTTGGGGAAAAAATGCAAATCAAAACCATGAGCTGACAGTTTTATACATCGAATTGATAAAGGTATAAAAAATAAGAATGCCCAATACTGGCAAGGATAAAGGGCATCCGACATTCTCTTATATTATTGGTGGAATCATGACATGAGAAAATAATTGTGACATGTTAAATGAGGAAAAAAATAGAAAATACATACAGTATGCTCTCAACCATGTTTTAAAATAATAGTAAGTTTTATGAGCACTTACTCTTGTGCCAGGCACTGTGGTAAAACTGCTTACAGATACTGGTGCAATGGTGTACTCCATAATCAGAGTAATCCTAAATTAGACACTATTATTACCCTCATTTTACGGAGGAGGAAGCAGACAAGAGAGAGATCAACTTACGGAGCCAAGATTTCAACCCAGGTGCTCTTATTCTAGAATCCATGATCTTAACTATTAGCACAATGCACAGAAGGAAATAAATAAAATTCTTAAAAGTGTGGAGTTGAGTATATTTAACTTCAATTCCTCTTCTGTCATGGATCTTCCACTATTTTACTTCTCAGATAACTCTCTTTTAAAAGGTCAATAATCACAGGATGGCAACATAGTGTCCTTGGAATTCCTTTAAGTTTTAGATGTTAATAACAAAAGAAAGTTTATAGATCATAAAACGATGGCTTAAAAATTATTTTTTAGCCAAAGAACTTTTTCTAAATGAAATTTTGAGTGTATCTGCACTATGAGAAACAGATTAAAGCAGTATTTTATTCTATCACTGTATTTTAAAAGCTCAAATAAATTTATAACATTTACAATAAAGCTCTTCTGGAAGAACACAAACTTTAAATCATGAATGACAGGGGCGGTCCAATTTGTGTTATTTTGTTTGCACAATTATCAAGAAAAACCTGATTC
The DNA here is from genome assembly GCA_004027375.1 of Macroglossus sobrinus. Taxonomy (NCBI): domain Eukaryota; kingdom Metazoa; phylum Chordata; class Mammalia; order Chiroptera; family Pteropodidae; genus Macroglossus; species Macroglossus sobrinus. The sequence continues at coordinate 97,072 of PVKZ01004109.1, forward strand.
ACAGAGATCAGCAGTTGCAATTAAGAGTTTTTGTTTTTTTT
>PVKZ01004110.1:0-97198 GCA_004027375.1 Macroglossus sobrinus
CGTTTGAATAAAAAACATAACGATTTCTGCTAAGGTCGTCTTGAAAGCAAAACCCATAATCTCTCCACTCCAGCAAACTAAATTCCTTGTGTGGCTGACGCACGGCCAGGTGACCGAGGAGAACCCCGTTATTGACAATTCTCCGAATTCTTTCTTGTCACAGACTCATGCTTCACTTAAAAAGGAGGAAGGGGGTTGTCGAGAGCGTGATTGGGAGCCACGCTAGCTCTTGCTGTGACCTTGGGCACATCGCCTCCCCTTCAGGGCCTCAATTTCTACTTCAGTAAAACAAGGTCATCAGAATAAATGGTCTGTTACACGCCGATGATCTATCTTGCAGATGGCGAGCTGGAGGTGCTGAGAGCTTCCAGTCAGATGGGGAGGCAAGTGCTGGGCCACCCTCTAACTCTCTGTTTACACTCTTTGCAAGAAACTCCCCCAACAGATAGTTCGACGGTCTTCCAAGTGCCAGTGGCCATGAAATATGGTTTTCTTCCCCCCAAGTTCCTCTTTGGAACTGAATCTCTCCACATCCCCTTTGGGGGCTGTGAGGTCTTGTCTAAGCTTAAGGTAAATAAATACTGTAAAATATGGAATAGAAGTAGGAGTCAGAGGAGAGGATGGGGAAAGGAGGCAGTGAACCCTGGACCTTTTACCATATGGCCCCCATGCTTTTGATTATTTTATGAATGCATGAGGTGACGCGTTGGTCTCTTCAAAGCCATTCTTGGGCATGCCTTTCAAGGCTATAATCCGTATGAATTTAGATGATGAGGTAATTGGATTTAATGACCGAAGCAGTAATTTGGGAAGAAGACGTCAAATTATTTATAATAATAATGGTTACTAATACTTGTATATTCCTAAAGTGACATTGAAATGGTGATAACTTCTATTCAAGAAACGGAAGTGACTACACATATGACTTTGCCACTTGTGTCCAGATGAAGAATCTAAGACTCAGACAGTGTAACTTGAGTGATGATCTGACCCAAATTTTGCTGATTCTTACTTCAGTGCTTTCCCCATAATACCCATGACTCCAGCTGGCAGCATGAGCCCCCATCCTGCTACAAATGTCATTGTGCTGGTTCAGAACCCGGATTGATGTCTCTATGATTCGATATTTATTGACTTGCTCATGACTTTGACGACTCATGATGTTTAAGCGAAGTGAAACTTTGGTCGTTAATATTAGGGAAAATAGAGCAAAGAAGGCACAGCCATATAATCCTCATTTCATTATCACAAGTTGTCTAACCACAGTTGTGATGGTATTAGTAAAATGCAAAAAGATCACTTTTTATCATGGTTATAGGTCTGATTATAGTCTTTCTCCAAAGTTGTTTTTTACTTAGTAATTTCATTCTTTCTTTCTATTTTTTTTTCAGGAGTATGATACATCAGCATAGTCTCTGTGCTTTGGACGGGTTATCTCATTATCTCATCATCATGTTAAGCAGAGTATGTATCATGTTTATCCTCATTGCCTGGACCTCAGGGAGGCACATGAGTTGTTCCAGGTCTACGTGGGGTGTTTGGCAGAGTTGGGATGTCAACTCAGGCAGACCTTCCCTGGAACTCAGGGTCTTTCCTGTCGAGCCACACTCTCCAAATTTTCCCTGAAATTGAGAAATTTTATGTGAAGCACTCTGAAGAGAGATGTCACACACATATATAAGGTATGCCATATCATTACAATTTTGCCAGATTTGTTACCATTATTTAAACCTAGCCAAGCATTCCATTTATTTTGAAGGTTGTTTGTTTAACAGTATCTTTCTCTGCATCTTGAGGTCTACTTTTTAACTTTTTGTCAATGAACTCCCTGTTGACACCGAAGTGATCTGTAATTTCTTAGGAAATTTTTTACAAAGTCTTTAAGAAACATTATTTTTGAGGCTCCAGAATCGACAATCTCATATGGTGGCAAACTGTAATATTTACAGATATCTCATTTTCATCATGCTAGCTTATATCTTAAAACATGACTTCTCTCATCCTTCATTGTTTCAGGAGGAAAAAAAAAACATCAAAATTCTGTCTTTTGAGACTTGTAATAATAGATAGCTTCTCCAACCTCTTTGTATCTCAGTTTTATTAATTCAAAAATAAATCAAGTAAGAGCGAATAAGATAACTCATTCATTCTTGATGATCACAGTTGATGATCCTTTGCATACTAATTACAATGAAATGTCCACGAAGTTAAATGAATGACTTAAGAGTCAGGAGAGAGAGGTTTTAATGCTGCTTTGCTTCCTCATTAAATGATCTGAGGTATATTTTCTCACCTATAACTGATGGAAAGTAGCACCATTGTCATCCCCCGCTGGAGTGGCTGGGTGAAACAAGATCACATACGGTGTGTGTGTGTGTGTGTGTGTGTGTGTGTGTGTGTGTGTGTGTGTGTGTGACTATTGCGTAATTAGTGTTAAATAATTGTTTCTCATTCATGTATCTAAACATATTCACCCCCAAACTGCTTCTTCCTAGTATCAGATCTCGTAACCCAGAGAGCCGATTGCCTACACAAGGTCAGCACTTCTAATGGCACTGAAATCATCTGCCTGAGATGTTTTCTTTCCCATTCAACATTGCTTGTTTACATGGTGTCGGATCAAATGGAAGAGAGAGGAACAATGTGATTCATGGTCTTCCTGCAAAGGGGCAGCTGCGACGCAAAGCATGTCTCGGGAAACAGGATCATCTGTTTGTGTGGCCGCGACGCTGTGATCCCTGACCTGTCTTAATCTTCAGGGCTGGATATGTGGGGCACTTTTGTCCCCAGGTGGAACAGAATGTTAAAAAAAAAAAAATCTCTGTCCCTTTGGATATTTTTTAAATATCATCGAAGATAGCTTGAAATTCTTTGAGAGGCGTGTCACGTCTTCTCTTTCTTCAAGAGTGCACGTTCTCCTACTTTGCAAAAAGGAACAAAGATTTTCCTGAAATCTCATCTCTCCTGAGGATTTGGATGCTCTTGGGTATCCGCCGCGGTGAGAAAACAAGCCGGAGGAATGTGGAACTGCGAAGCCATCTGGCTGCTGGCCCACTTTCGCACCGGCTCTAGGGGTCACCGAGAGCCCCCCAAGGGTTGCTGAGACCCAGCGCCTGCAGGAAGCATTTGATCTCCTCCTGCAGTGCCCGGATGAGTGTGCTCAGGTTTGTGAACTGTCTCCAAACCGGGTGATGAGTTGAGCTGGAGAACTCGGAGGAGGTCTTTGCAAACAGATTTCTGCCCCCTCAGAACTATTAAAACTCTGTCTCAAGTGCTTTGGCTAATATTACATTGCAATCTACGTCCATTTGTATTCACGAGTGTGTGGCATTTGAAATTGTGACAGTCAGTGTGGGAGGGGCTTTGCTTAACGTGGAGGCCTGACAAGGAATGACTGACATCCCGTTCCTGTCTTCCAGGACCCCGGGGGGTAGGCAACCAGCTGGCACTGACAATATGGGGTGATGTGTTAGGATGGGTTCCAGCAGAGAAGGTTAAGACAGATTCATTCCGAGAGGAGAAGGTAGGTACTTGTTTTGGGCAGCAGAATCCAAAATTACTTGACTATTCATTCAACAAACAAATAATGAGCAAACACTTAACTATGTGTCATACTCTGTGTCCTGGTTCCTGTGAGTCATGTATCTTAGTTGGCCTGGGCTGCCATGAACGAATATCACAGATGGAGTGGCTTAAACAACTGACATTTATTTTCTCACTGTTCTAAAGACTAGGTGGTCCAAGATCAAGGTGATGGCAAGGTAGATTTTACTTGGCGGCCTGTTCCCTTGGCTCATTGGCAGGTAGGCCATCTTACTTTGTGGTCACATGACCTCCTTTTTGTGTATGGGTGGAGAGAGAGGGAGAGAATGAGCTCTCTGCTGTCTCTTCTTCTAGGGATACTGTCCCTTCCCACGGGACAACTAACGGGAGCTCCGACCAGACGTGAGACTCGAGGAGACAATCTGCAGGAGAATGGGGGACAGGAGACGTAAAGAATGGAGGCAAGACAAAGTTCTGATCAAGCCTCAAAGTTTATTTTACACACAAGAGTATATATATTTTCAAAGAACAGAGGGAGGCAGGCATGGGGTGATCTGACGTGGTGCCGTCAGCCGTTAATGGTCCGCTGGTAGGCAGTTAAGCAAACAGGATACCTTGGGTTGCAGGTATCTGCAGTCATCTCCGGGCTTATCTTGTGTTTGCCCTTTTGGACTTTCCTAGGAGCCTAGCGAGACTTGTGAGACTTATGTTCAAAGGTTAACTTCTCAGTTAAACTTTCCTATGGGTTGGCTCCCAACAGGATACTAAGCTTCTCAGATCAAGGCCCCACTATTATAGCCTCATCTAACCTGATGACTTCCTGAGAGGTCCACCTCCAGACATAGCCACACTGGGCTCCCACATATGAACTGGAGTGGGGGCATCAAAACGTAGCCTGTAACAAGAGGTGATGAGAATGTATTGATGTCAAGTTCGTGAAGGTGGGAAGTGAGAATGGTAGGCATAATAGCATGTGGCATCAGTGAGGGGCTGGAGTAGTATCGTCAGGTAAAACACAGCATCCAGATGAATTTGAATTTCGGATTCACGACATATCATTTCTTTTAGTACAATGATGTCTCCAATATTACATGGGACATACTTATACTGAAAAATATTGATTTGTCTTTTATCTAAAATTCAAATATATTTGGGTGGCTTGTAGTTTGATTTGCTACATTTGACACCCCTGGATTAGAGAGAGAGCTGGGACATTCCGGAAGCAGTGGAGGGCAGGGGACAATGGGCACCGGAGCCATGATGAGCCTGGAGAGGCAGCCAGAGGGCCTCGGCACAGCTGAGGGGGTGTTGGCTTGTCTATCATCACAGCAACAAGCCCTTAACCTCTCCTGTCAGAGGACGTGGTGAACTGCACACACCTCCCTCAGCCCTATTGCCAAGCTAGCCCCAATGGCCATCCGCCATCCAAGGCAAAGTGGCATAGTCATTTTTGTTCAGTCCTACTATAATGGGCTGAATCATGTCCCCTCAAAAGCTTTTGTGTGATGTCCAGATGACCTGTACTTCAGAAGGAGACTGAATTCGGGGATGGAGTCTCTCCCTCACAGGCCTCGGAAGGAACCAACCCTGTAGACACCTCCGACTTGCAGCCTCCAGAACTGCGAGAAAGTCATTTTCTGAGGTTCACGCAGCCCACTCCCCATCTGTGGCATTTTGGTACGGCAGCTCAAGCAAACTTATATACCTACCTTTAGAAAAGAAAGAAAAATTTAAGTTAGTATTTGGTGTTAGTATCCAGTACTGTGGGAACCCACAGTGGGTCTGAAGTATCAGATGCCAGCACTGAAGAGGTTTTACTGCCCGCCCTTGTCTGCCCTCCTCCCAGCTCTCCATTTCATGAGCGAGCCGAAGGCCGCAGGGCTGGGGATTGGCCTCAGAGTGTGTCTTCCACTCAGAAGAGACTCTAAAGGACAAATACATCAAGAATATTGGAATGAATGTCAAATGGAAAAGTGTGGCCCTGTAGCTTTTTAACTGGGAAATCAGATTTGACTGTGACCCTGAGGGTTTGGTCAGGTGAAGCTTGATGGAAAATGATTCTCCCGCATTCATGTGGGTTCCATCCAACGTGACACGATAGCGCATAAGACTGGTGCCACCACCCTCATTTTACAGGAATCAGACCAGGCACTGAGGGTGGGAGAGACCCGCCCAAGGTCAGCCTGTTGAGTGTGGGAGGCAGGGTTTGAAGGCAGGACCATCGGACCTGCGTCTTCACTGGTTCTATTGCCCTTCTTGCCTCCCCAGCTCTGAGAGGTGGTCCTGATGTTTGTTCTGAGTGGAGAGGCTGTGGATGAGCTAAGTCAGTAAATAATACTGGGGTGGGGATGGTGGTGGGGGTGGGGGTGGCAGATGCAGTGCCTGGGCCCTAGGGACGGTGTCCCCATTCAACCTCTCTCTGAAAATTGCTTCCGAGGTTTAGTGGCTTCACCAGAGTTTCTACCAAAGAAAAGGATGCTACACAAGGCTGTGGGGGGTTCTGATTATATTAGCTGATGAGGCAGCTTACCGATGAGGCCAATTAGATGGTCTCCTGTTTAATGGATGAGAACGCTGACTCTCGACTATCACAATACTAGTTGCTATCTCTTAACTGTTTATTCTGGGCCAGACTCTGCTATCTACCTTCACCTGTGTAAACTCGTTTAATTCCCGCTGGAAACTGAAACACAAAATGATGACTTTGATCATCCAGGTTCTCATAGCTGCTAAGTGCAAGTGGTGGAGACGCTCAGCTAGGCCGGCTCCTGGGCTCGCTCATGCCCATAAGATGCTGAATGCCTTGCTTGGGGTGGGGAGCTTGGTGCTCAGGGAAAGGTGGAGATGGTTCTGGGTTGAGGCTTTGGCTACAAAGTACACGAAGTTGTAACATCTGGCCAGTCTAGGTCTCGTAAGAATGTGAGTGTGGAGCAGACTTTGGTCCATTACTTGGTCCCTGTGTGAGTGAATGGATGGATCTCTTGATCGCTCTTTGCCACAGTTTCCTCATCTGTTAGATGAAAATGATCGTAATCCTAATTTCATTATGTTTTTTAAGAATTAAACGTGATACTACGTGTGAAGGCTTGGTAAAGTACCTCTCACAGAGAAAACAGTAAATGTTGGCTGCAAAAATTTCATTAATGCTGTTAAATTATAGTTATTTTTATTAAAGTATGAGGTAAGAGAGCAAAAGAAAGGAAACCATCGGCAAAATGAAAAGGCAACCAACTAAATGGGGTGAAATATTTGCAAATCATATATCTGAGAAGGGATTAATATCCAAATAGATAAAGAACTCATACAATTCAATAGCAAAAACAAACAATCTGATTTAAAAAATTGGAAGAAGGTTTAGATAGACATTTTTTCCAAAATGATATATAGATGGCCAACAGATACATAAAAAGATGCTCAACATCACTAATCATCAGGGAAATGCAAATCAAATCCACAGTATCACCTCACACCTGTAAAAATGCCTGTTCTCAAAAAGATGAGCGATAACAAGTGTCGATGAAGATGTGGAGAAAAAGGAACCCTTGTTTATTGTTGGTGGGAACTTGAATTGGTGCAGTATGGAGGTTCCTCAAAGAATTAAAAATAGAACTACTGTATGATCCAGCAATTCCACTTCTGGGTATTTATCCAAAGAAAATAAAAACACTAAATTAAAAAAAATATATATCCTCATATTCACTACAGCATCATTATCAATAGCTATCAATGGATGAGTAGATAAAGAAATCGTGGTACATATATAATAGAATATTATACAGCTATAAAAAGAATGAAATCTCGCCATTTGCAACCACATGGATGGGTCTTGAGGGCACAATGCTAAGTGAAATGACAAATTCTGTATGAAAAAACAATATCATAGATACAAAGACGAGAACGGTGGTTGCCAGAGGTGGAGAGAGGGTTGTAGGAAATTGATAAATCACTTTTTTATTTGTTTGTTTAAATAAGTTGAATAAAAATAAAATATGAAGTATGCCAGTATAATGGAAAGTCATAGGAATTAGCCATCCTGAGTTTGTTCCTGGCTCTGATAAAGCCTCTTTTTTTATTTTTTATTTTTTTTTATCTAAAGAAAAGGAAAACTCCAAGAATCTCCATTTCTAGAGGAAGGTAAAATGGAAGCTGGACAGATCGTCCCTGGCCCGTGTTAATCGGCGGGGGCCAGATAGAGGCTGTGTCCTGATGCTGGGGTGGTGGATAAGGTGTCAGCAAGTGAGGGTGGAGCACCCAGCACAGGGGACAACAGACGAAGAGGGGTGCTGGGGAGACCGACCCCGATGGGGAGGTAGCCCACCATGTTTGTCTCGGGACAGCTGTGGCTGCTGACATGGGCAGTGAAGGCAACACTCAGGAAATCAACTGGAACAGAGGGTTTCTTGAGATTTCCAAGAAAATAAACCATATAGAGATGTGAGCAGAAATGTCGACAGAAATCCCAAATGGTTATCGCCATCAGCCTCTTACATGTATGTTTTCTGAGAAACTTATGAAGAGCGCTTAGGAAGAGGCTGCTTCTGATACGATATGCATTACTATATTTGTTAACACCAACATCAAAAGTACTACCAAAGCCAGTTTGCGTGAGCTCCGGGGGCTTCAGTTACAAAGCGGTCATAGTAACACCTGTTTTGTGGGTTGTCGAGGGTGGTGGTAAACAGAAAATACAGTTTCAGTTCTTGTAGTAGGTGCTCATACATGGTCATGTTCTTCTCGTTATCATGGCCATTCCTAAAACATAACCGTCCCCGGCGTCCACTGAGTGGTTTGCCGTGACGAACCCTGCACAGCTTGGATAGATGGAAAACCCAATCAGCTCTTGTCAACAGGCCTGAGATGATAAATTAAGATGAAGCCAGTGGCTCTGGCGTGATGGCTTCTTGGGGGCTCATCTTGAAGTGCTTCGGTGAGGTCTGTTTTGTTTTGCTCTGTTTGGGATCATTTCTCTTGCCACTCCAACTATGTAAAGATAATAATTGCGCCCATAGAACCGGTAACCTTTCACCCTCCCTCCCTTTGATAAAGTCTCATTTTCTAGCAAAACTATGACAAACGTCTCTTCCTTCGCCTTCAGCAAACTCGCAGATAATCTGTCTATTATGCCTAATATCCTCTTCCCCCCATAAGACATTGGTATTTGGTTTGGACTCCTCTGAAGGGGGTGAACATTATATCTCTAACCTATGAAAAAGCTTTGCTCCTTTGCCGTGTTGGTGGAGCTAAGTTTGTTTTCACAGCTGGTTGTACTTGGAGAAGGGTTAGCCGCCGTCTTGAAGGTCCTACCACACCAGTTCATCACTGAGCCTGCTGTGTGGTGGGGGCTTTGAGCTGTTAACGGGAGGCGTGGAGGGGAGTCTAAATTAATCATTTATGATTTATTTATTCTTTTTTCCATCATAGAGTAAAATGAACAGATGCCAACATTTCTAGGGCTGGAGCTGTCTAGATGATGGGATGTTTGATAACCGACCCCTAATATTTACCTGCCAATAAGACCAATCTGTAGAACTAATAACAAAACCATATACTTACAGACCACTTCACAATTTACGGCTTGGTTTTCCTACTCTTGGTCTCTATTGATTCCCATAAAAATCCAGTGAATTAGAGGCTGGATTTTTTTTTATATATCACCATTTTACAGATGAGGACAAAGAACTGGTGCTTTCTTTTTCAGAGGTGGTTATGTGGCTTGCCTGAGGCCACACAGCTTGTAAATGGCAGGTGAGCATCTTAAATTTCTATCTCCTAAATCTAAGACCTGTACTATTTTTATGACTATTTGAAGAGGAACCATTGTAGACAGGGCCTTCTCTGTCTCAGAGACATCACTCGGATTCCAAGCTCCTTTTCCAGCAAAGCCAATGATCGTCATTATCCTGCCCTATCTTGCCACCCTTGACTCAAGAATTTCAACCAGTTGTGATGAGCATTTGCGTTGCGTCAGAAATTTGTTCAGTACTCAGGCTTTCGAGATGGACTAACACTCAGAAACCTCCGTGGAGAAGCTACAGATGCTTTCTTCCATATGATAGCCACTAGCCACATGCGGTTATCCAAATTTAAATGAAATCAAACCAGATATTCAGCTCTTCAGTTGCACTAGTCACAATTCAAGTATTCATTAGCCACACGTGGCTAGTAGCTATACTGGACAGAAAGCTATTTGGGACAGAACTGGTCTGGAGTGAAAATGAGTAGGTGGGCTCAAGGAGGTGACTATCCACCAAAGTAGACAGACTTGAAAACACAACACTAAACTTATTATGAAAGCTGCCAACTGTCCCCAACAGTACTGTTTTTGAAGTTACTTTGCCCTGTGCTAGTGAACAAGATGATATGATTAAGTGTTCAATCAATCAACAAATATTTGAGTGTCCAATGTGTGCACTGTTCTAGGCAATGGGACCACACTGGTGAATAAGAAGATGAGGTCCAGTCTTATGCCAACGAGAGGCAAAATTTAAAGAAAAATTAATACGAAAAATATTATATGGTAATGACAAGGGATAAGTAGGCAATTAAAATATGCTACTCTTTTAAAGAGTGACTGGACCTGACTTGACATAGGTGATTGAGAAGATGTCTCTGGTAATATGATATGTAAGTTGAGATCTAAGTGATAAGAAAGAGTCAGCCATGAAAAGACCAGGAAAGAACAGTATAAAAAATGTGGACACTCAGGAAGAACAGCCTTGGTTCAAGGAATTTTGACAAGGAGACCTTCCTGGAGCACAGTTTAAAAGCTGGAAAATAGCTCTAGATGGTGAAGAAGCAAGCAGGGACGAGCCAGGGTTAGGAATCCAGATTCATTCTAAGGCAATGGGAGACCCTGAAGGTAAAACTTTAAAGTGGGGATATGGCATGATCCGATTGATTAGATAAGAGATGCCTCTGCTCGGGATTCAGAAAATGGATTACAGTGGACTAAACAGTAAAAGCAGGAAAACTAGTTTGTGGACTATTGCAACAGTTCAGCTGATAGAGGATGGTAGCTTGGACCAGGGCACAGCCAGGAAAGATGGAGGGAAGTCAATCTTCGGATATGCTTAAAGGTACAGTCAGTCGGATAGACTGATGGATTGGATACAAGGGATAGAGAGAATAGAGCCTAGCTGTTGAGCTTAAGCAGTGGACCAGATGGTGGTGCCATTTGCCAAGATGAGAAGATTGGTGGGCACACTGAGGGAGGAGCCAAAGGCGAATCGAGTTAGGTTTGAGGTGTGTACTCGGCAACCAGGTAAAGGTACCAAATAGTACATAGTTGAATATGTGAATTCAGGCCTTAAAGAAACATTTTGGAGTCTTTGCTATGCCAGTGGTGTTTAAAATGAAAACATTGGGTGAGCAAGAGAGTTAACTGGAGAGGTGAAACCCCAGGAAAGTCTAGGATCACTCCAATTTTAGAGGCCAACGAGAGGGAAAGGAATTAGCAAAGATCAGCTCCAGAAGGTATGGGGTTGTGGGGAGACCAGAAGCATGTGGGGTCCCTGAAACTAAAGGAGAAGATTTCGGGAAGGATGGAGTCATCAACAGTGTGAAATCATGCTGCAGTCGAATCCAGTAAAAACGAAGTCATAATTACAAAATTTGCCAGTGATGAGGTCACTTGAAACCTTGAACATTGAGGTCTTGGTGCATTTTGCATGAAGAATACTGATTGGAGATTGTAGAAGACAGATTGTAAGGTGAGTGGGTGGAGGTGAAAATAGGAAATACTTTCAAGACCTTTTTTTTTTAAAAGGAGAGCAGAGAATAGAAACAGCTATGAAACCCATATATCCAATATACCATCATTTTAACATGTGATCAGTTTGAAAAATTAATAATGAGATAAGTTGCATTCTCTGTTATTTTTTATTAAATGAAGTCTTCAAAATCTGGTGTGTATTTTACTCATGGCACATCTCAATTCAGACCAGCCTCATTTTTAGTCCTCAACAGCCATGTGTGATGGTGGCCACCATATCGGACAGCACGGGTACAGAGACCTGGGAGGCCTGCTCCAGTGGCCAAGGGGAGAGCAGATGGCACCTCAGGAATCTTTACTTGCTGGGAATACCTATTTCTTATAGATCGCGGTATGCAGTCTCATGCAGTTGCTTCAGAATTGTTTTATTATGTTTAATATGTTTCTTTTGTATAATATTTTCTTTCTCTCAAGTAGGCACTCAGAAGTCTCCAATCATCAGATGTTTAAAAATTCGAAATCTGAGGTTTCAATGCTAATTTTAAACCGTTAATAGTGGTGTCTGAGAACTTGGTATATGAAGGAAAAACAGGAAGAAAACCAAGAACTACTGTTTTTGGTGCTCCCATTTGCAGAAATGTGAATTATCAGGAGTTGGGGGTGAGGAGAATTTGAAGAACACTGGGAAAAATCAGTAATATTGTGGATCCTACAGTAAAAACTGGCCTTTCCAAACAGGGAGAGTAAAGTTAGATAAAAATCTTCGTTTCTGATAGTCAAGTGTCTTACCTTTGGGGATTTGAAGTCTTCACTAACAGAAAAAGGGGTTTGGGGAGCAGTTACAAACATCGGGCCTGGTGCAGAGAAGATGTTCAGTAGAATTTATCTATATGTATCGAAAATCCACAAGAAAGAGAAAAAAATCAAAATATTCTCAAAAACTAAAAAGAATTTTAGATCATGCACTTGGTGATTGCATTTGTTCATTTTAACTAACGATGGGATTATTTAGTTATTAAAAAACAATTCAATGATTCTGCTAGTATTTATAAATGCTCTGGGGATGTGGGAGTGAATGACAGTTCTTGTTTTCAAATTGCTCCAAAATCAGCTGGAAATACTGACACATAGATATTTAGGTAGAAGGTGACAAGTGTGACACAACCATGTTATAGTAGTGGAAAAAATATGCAGGTTTCAAATATAAAATACTTGGGGAAATGTCTATGGTGCAATGGTTAGCAATGTTTCGTTGATGAAAGAATTAGTGAGATTTGGCCAATGACAGTACACTGTACAATATTATATGTCAAATGATGAGAAAAAAATTCAATCACGATCTGAGGAGAGGGGCTGAGTAGAGATGCAGCTGGAAGCTCTGGGGAGGTAAATGCCCTGCCCATGGTCTGCTGGCCCCCGCTCACCCATTCACAGCCCTGCCTCTCTAATATACTTGTACACGCATGCGATGCATGGAGCAGTGGCAGCCATTGGGTCATCATGAGTCACGTTAATCTCAGACATGCTAAACCTGAGCCCTAGTATCATTTACTACTAAACCAACACCAACAGGAATGATCATTTTCCAGATTCCTTGGTATTGGAGAACAAGACATGATTTTAGGTTATATCTAGTTAGGTGTTATTTGCAGCTGAAGCCATGTGTAACAGATACAGACAGCAATCACGACAACACATAAGACTCCCACAAAAGGAACTGGTGGAAAGGTGTGAACGTTCGCTCTGGAGAAGCATAACCTAAGGTAGTATCAATTAAACACTGTGTTGGATTTCCTGTGGAAAAGGCTCCGTTTGCTTATTACTGTGTGGTTTCGTAACCACAAGATTTGCTTAGAATTTTTAAGAAAACAGAAAAGCATTTTTTCTACTTACATATCTTTGCTCTAAAATGTTGTGGGAATTTGAGGACTTTATAAAGAACTGACTCTTAAGAACCCACTAAGAACACTTGTGCAAGGCCAAGTTCAGTTTTATGCCCATACTGCATCTACCACATACAGAGATTTTCAAGAAACACTCCAACATTTTCGTAAAAAGACCCCTGCTGCCCAAATATTAGGAATGCACTTCTGTACCAGGATGTGGTCATCTGTTAGGGCAAAAAATGTTTTTACTGAATTTCTGTGAATTCATTTTGCTCTCTCTCTCTCTCTTTTTTTTTTTTTGGTAAATTTTGTGTAACCTTAAACTGTTTCATGTTCTCAAATCCCCAGTTAAAACATCAGATCTGATATTACTTATTTTAGGGATTCACATTACCCAGTAGTGAAAGGCAGGCAACTCCTGTGTGGCATCTTAAAAATTAGCATGGAAAAACAGAGCCAGGGTTTTGAATAATAGAGTGATTCTATAAGCAATCCTTTGGTTGAAAGGGAAACGTCATGTGACCCTATATAGTCGATTTTTGTGGAAAAATGGAGATTCATTTTTTAAGTTAAAGAAATTTTCTATCATTACACCTCTATTTTTTTTTTCTAACACTTTGCAGTTTACAAAGATCTTTCGAGCCCATTATGTGATTGGACCTTCGTGAGCTAAGTGGAACAGAAAGTTATCTGTCTCGTGGATAGAGGAGCCAGTCTACAGAGGGGATGTGAAATGCCCTGTACCATACAGATGGCATGGGGATGGGCTAGCGCTCAAATCCAGGGCTGTCTGATGCTTATTCTGGTAATCTTTACATAAGGAATTAATTAGATTTTATAACTTATTCAAAGTTGTTTTTTAAAATTAGAAGCAGTAAATTATTACTACATATTATATAATACACCATTTGACATTCTATGCATTTATGTATGATAATATACTTAACCCTCACAAAAGCTTTGTATAATTGTCACCATAACTGACATTTTATGGATGAAGACACTGAAGCATACAGTGTTTAAGTAACTTAAGCAGGTTAAAGTAATTATGAAATAACAAAGTTGAGACTGAAACTCGGAACACTTGGACCATGCCTTTAGCCATCACACTATACGATCTTCTTACTAACTAAATGCCAGTTTTAGGCCTATAGATCCCTACCCTACATAAAGACTACCATCCTTCCTGTTCTCTACACTTACATGTTCTGCAATACTAAGCTACAAGGGTATTTTAGTATCCTGTAATATTCTTATTTCCTATGGCAATCTGCTCAGTCCAGAATAAAACCCTGCTTGGTTATCTCTGAGCTTCTGACTCTCCACATACCTTGTTTCCTCTTCCCTTGAAGATCTGGGATAGACAGTATGAAAATCCCAGGGACCCATTATTTTTTTCCCCCAGAATTCAAGATGCTGGCTAGGCCTCACAAACACTGATGTGCAATCTCTTGTTTTTGTTTTCCCAGGTGACACTTGGGTCCTGTCTGGTTTCCTTAAGTTGATAACTCCGTAAATAGTCGCTCTGGCCCTTATGTGAGCTGGAGGAATGAGGTGGGGAAGCCCTAAGAGTCTACTTGAATCACTGTGTTTTCTCCTGTGTCCTCCGTGGGTGGTGTGATTTCAACTAGCTTAGCTTCTCTGAGAACTTGGGAAATGGGAGAGAGGGGGAGAGACTGTGGCCACAGCGTACTCATGAAATTTCCATGAGGCCTGGCCATCCTCCACAACTTTTATATAATTCCTTTATAAATATGTGTCAGCACTAAGCTCAGTTCACTTCTCACCTCTTTATTTTCACCCTGCTGCAAATCTTACAACTGCAGACACCCGCTCTTCCCAATTCCTGAATCCTCGTAATAGTCAGTGCATCCTTCCTGTTCACACGTTCCCTTATTTCTTCTGCCTACAATTCTGCCCTCTGTCTTCTGAGCTCTTGCTTCACAATAGAATGGCAGCTCCTGATTATTGAGTTCCCACTATGTGCTCATAAATAAGTGAGTACTGGCAAGTTTAACAACTCGTTCAGTTATACCTCTATTCAGTGATAGAGTCTGGATATTGTGGTAGGGGGCTTCAGATGCCAGATCTCATTGCTAAGTACTGTTCTTATACTATCACCAATAGTTCTTATGCTGAGCTAGTCTACTATATTCTCATTCTCTTCCTATAATGTTTTTTATATTTCCTGCATGTCACTGAATTCAATTATGCAAACACCATTTAAGCTACAGGCCTTAAAGATGTTTATTCTTCCTTATGATTCGAAGGTTCCTGATTTCTAGTTGTTGCTCAGCATTATTCCCCGGCCTTCTTTTTGAAATGTCAGCTTCTTAGAGGTTTTTCCATTCAACAGCTTGGTTTTCATCTACCCACCTCCTGGACAATTACCTCGACTGACTAATAGCTTTGGCATATGGCCCAATATTCTTCTCTTCAAGTCCTGCTTTTTTCTTTCTTTTTTTAGACAAGTCAACCATTGGTTGACCTCACAGATAGCAGGACCTTGTCGGTTTACAATTCCTTTTTACTTTTTTTTTTTCTTTTTTAAATTTTTTACACCTACAGCACCTGGTCTTTTTAGGAGGTCTCTCATCCAAGTACTAACCAGGCCCAACCCTGCTTAACTTCCGAGATCAGACGGGATCAGGCTTGTTCAAGGTGACATGGCCGTAGACTTCAAGTCCTACTTTTATATTCTTCAAAAATACCCCAGTGGAACGAGCCAGCGTTGCTGCATTGTCCTATAAGGCAGAGAACTTATGGTATGGAAGTCAAGTGAAGGGCTGATAGGAATCCTCCAGCAGAGCACCTATATAAAAGACAGCTTCTTAAAGGCACTGGAAAATATCCAAAATCAGGCAGAAGCCAAAGGAGAGTTTATTCTTAAAGACAAACTAACAGACAGATAGGCAAATAACTCCAACAGAAAATGGTAATGACTGCAAGTTTGTGACTTTGTGGCTGTAGAATGTGCCCCATGAGAAGTAGGCAACAGAAACTCACAACCTCATTAGCTTGAGGTGTCACAGCACAGAATTTGATTCTGAAAGAGAACTGGGCCCCATATCTGACTATATACTATGTGCAGATTCTTGGCTAATTATGTATGCTAGTCGTTAGATTGGGAGGACTCGATGAAAACGCAAGCAGAGACCTGAGAGAAACTATTCCTAGAAAACAGAGATGCACCAGGTGAGATACACGAACATGCCGATTTTTTCCAGTGAATGCATTTTTCAAAAAATAGCTCACATGGCAAAGGCTGAAGACGTACTGGCTGAAGAAATCAAAGGACAGCAACTGAGTCAAGCAGAGCAATGAGAAGAAGAATTTCCAGAATCAAGGGAACTGAGAGAGGATACACCCAACAGTCTCAGTAGAAGCACTGCCCAGATCTTTCCTGATGGCCAGATTTTAAACATAAAGTCGGGGTGGAGGGAAACGCAAGGAGTTTGGGCTAAATTAGTGTCCGTTTGAAGTTGTACAAAGATTATGCAGAGATTTCAGTTGCCACATATCATGGAAGAGTTCGGGTTTAAGCAAGTTAATTACTTACTATAAGAAAAAAATTAATAAAAATAACAATAATCAGAATGTAGCAGAATGCAAAGTAATTATACAATAGTATCTGAACTATCCAGTTTTAAATAAAATATTAGAAGCTATATAGTGACAGTAAAAGGTGATTCATACTCAGGAAAAAATTAATAGAATTAACTTAAAAAAACTAAAAATTAGAATTAACTGAAAAAAAACTAAAACAATTAATAGAAAAGGCACTAATCATGTCCATACTATATATTTGACAAAGATTTCAAAGTATGTATTATAAATACATTAAAAAAATAAAGAAAAAATATGCTCAAAAAATTAAAGAATGGCCTTAATGAATGAGTGAAATAATCTAAACAGAATGTGAAGCTATATAAATAAGTGAATGAAAATTCTATAGTTGAAAAGTGCAAAAACAGAATGAAAAAAAAATCACTAGATAGGCTACAGAGAAGAATATTCTGTGAATTTAAAGGCGGAACAATAGAAATTACTCAGCCCAAGGAACAGAGAGGGGGACAAAAGGCTAAAGAAGTTGAGTGTGCTCCAGGCTACAGTCAGGAAAGCAATGCCAAGCATCACACTTGAAAGGAGAATGAGCTGGAAGGAGGGCCCTTGAAATGTAAAGTGAGGGAGGTGCACTGTCAGGCTCCCTTTATGATGGGTTGGGAATGGCTTAGTGTCTTTACTACTCACCAAACTTCGGGCTACTCATCTCAGAAATACTTAGAACAAGGACCCTGCGCCATTGAATAGCTTAGGAAGAAATAAGGCATTTACTATGCAAAGATTTGGGAAGTAAAGGATAGAGCTCATATTACTCAGTATTGTACAGTTGAGGGTAAGCGATTTATTATTGACAGCAACTTGTCACCATTCCTCGTATCCATGCCCTTGGCTCTTTTAACTTTACAGTACATTCATGCCGAGGGAAATGGTTTGGAGAAAAACATTTCTACTCTTAGTCTTTTTTATTTTTGGATACTTCAATGTGATATTATTATTATTATTATTATTATTATTATTATTATTATTTTATATTAGTTTCAAGTATAATATACAATGGTTAGACACTCATATAATTTATGAAGTAAGTGATCCCTGTAATTACTCTAGCACCATTCTGGCACTGCACACAGCCATTACAATCATACTGACTATATTCACTATTCCAGGGTTTTCAGCCCCAGGACTATGGACTGGTACTCGCCAGTGGCCTGTTAAGAACTGGACCCATACATATGCTGCCTACAAGAGACCCATTTCAGATCGAATGATACACACAGACTGAAAATAAAAGTGATAGAAAAGAACATTTCACACAAATGGAAATGAAAAAAAAAAAAAAGCTGGGGTGATCATACTTATATCAGACAAAATAGACTTCAAAACAAAGATTATAATAAGAGACAAAGAAGGGCATTCCAAAATGATAAAGGGGATAATACAAGAGGACATAACCCTAGTGAACATATATATGCTCAATACAGGAGCACCTACATATATAAAGCAATATTGACCGACATAAAGGGAGAAACCAACAGTAATACACTCACTGTAGGAGACTTTAACACTCCAGTGACACCAATAAACAAATCTTCCAGGCAGAAAATCAACAAGTGTAGCAGTCTTAACTGATACACTAGACCAGGTGGATTTAATTGATATTTCCAGAGCATTTCACCCCAAAGTAGCAGAATTTACATTCTTGAGTATACGTGAAACATTTTCCAGGATAAACCACATGTTAGGCCACAAAACAAGTCTCACTAAATTCAAGAAGATTGCAATCCTATCGAGTGTCTTCTCAAAGGGACTTTGAGTGGTAAGAGAATTGTGCGGGTCAGGGGTCCCGGGAGTCACTGGGGCAAAGCATACAGATTTCACCTGGCCAATGAAAAATTAGGTTTTGTTTTGGTGCTGAATCTGCGGCCTCTTGTAAAAGTCTCAGGTGACTGTGCTCCTCGTGGGCTCACAGACACCCGAGATCTGTTCACGAAATACTGTGGCGTGGGGGCAGGGCTTGCAGCCTGCCAACAAAGGGCTCTCCTGGGATGCCCGGGACACACAAGGTAAGGGCTGCTGTTTGCTGTAGAATCCGTGACCCAGAGAAAGCACAGAGTGGGGCCGGCTGCCCAGCTAGGGGCCTGCCGTGGGCAGTTTGTGAGTTCTGTGGTGCACGGTCTCGGAGAGACATGGCGTAGAGTAAGCCGATCCCGTCAGGTCAATGCAGATTGCTGACAGTGCAGAGTCTGCAGGTACCTGCAAAAGTCACATCCCAGATGCTGTCTGCCTCAGGCCTGTAGACTCCAGCGATCTGCCCAAGAGATTCTACAGTTCAGGCTGGCACCAGTGGCCCGCCATGGAAAGCCTTTCCTGAAATGTGCAGGCTGAGCGTGGATGGCATGAGCTGAGGGCTGCAGTCCGCCCATGAATGTGCCAGCCTGGGAAGGCACAGGTAGGGCTGGCTTCCTGGCAATGGGCCCATGGGAAGTGTGTGGGTTGGGTGGGGCGGGCCGATCTCACTGGCCAATGAGGCTTCAGAATGGGCCGCGTGGGGGGAGGGCTCACACAGGCAAGATGGCGCCCGTCAGCAGGCGGCCCGGAGGGGGCTCCACACGGCAGCATTGGTGGCTGTCCCTCCAGCCCTCGTCTGGCAACACACAACTCAATCTTTCCCCGCGTGTCTCTTGCATCTCCCGAGCTGCTGACACTTCGCTGGAGCCCAAGGTGAGTGTCTGCGAGCGAGTGCGTCTGTGCCCCGCCGTTTAAGGGGACAGCTGGGTTTTCAGGTTTCTTCTATCTCACCCAGATGGCCGGACTCCTCCCTGATTTTTACAGTCTGATTTTGTGGGAACTCCTCTTCCTGGGACTGGAACCCTGGACTGGGGAGCCCTTAAGTGGGGCTGGGGCCCCTCGCTTCTTTAGGGGGGGGCCTCTGCAATTGCCTCTGCCTCCTGGTGCTTGCATCTCTGCCCCTTCTGCTGGTCTCAATGTGGCTTTTTTGTTATATCCTCAGATGTGTGTGTTACGATCAGCTAGACTTCAGGTGGTCTCCAAGTTGTTGGTTTTATAATTTGGTTGTTATTTTAATGCGGTCAGGGAAGTAAGCAAACCCTGCTTTTACCAAACCCGTCATCTTGTCTACCTCGTCTTGATATGAGAGTGTCGTTGGCCAAATAGGTGTTTGCAGAAATGAAGCAAACAAAGTTATAAAAAGTGCTTTCCCGTTAGGTTTGCTTGCTCTTGTGTTTCCACCATTTTCTTGAGAAGAACATGGAGTTAACTAGTCTGGGTTAATACTGGGAGAAAAATAAAGGACATTTGAGCAGAGCAGCCTCAGTTAAGTTGTACTAGTCAACTACAATTTGGAAAAGAGGTCCCAATCGGACTTTTATATTCATATAGCCTGGTAGGCCTTGGAGGGAGAAGGGTAAGGTAAGCTGCCTCAGCCAAGTCTAAGCTAGAGCAGAGGGCCTGTCCAAGCTTCAGATGCATTCATTAGCCTAGCCAACATCAGCAGAGTCATCAGTTGAGTCCAAGTCAGCCAACAGTCTGCCATCTCATGGACCTGTAAACATTAATAATAAATGGCTATTGTTTTAAACCACTGAATTTTGAGGTAGTTTATTCTACAGAAATAGCTCACTGGTAGAATATGAGTATCAGGCACTGAGCTAGATGCTTTAATATATTACCTTGTTTAAAGCTCAAAACATTCTAATGAGATAGGTATTATAGTTTTTTTTTTTTTTGTAAATTTCAACAGATGAAAAATAAATGGACCCCAAATTTATTTCACTTTCCGAAGTCACACAGCTATGGAATACAGCCAGATTCAATTGCAGGCAGTCCGTGTCAGATAATCTATGTAAAAAAGATTTTGTGTCTGTTAGAGATTTTTCTATCTCCAAATTGTCAGAAATGCAGACTGAAAAAGGGAACTAAAAATAAACTACGCTGTAGAAATAGGGAACATTTCAAAATATGTAATAACAAGAAATGTCTTTTTAATCTTTCTCCCTACACACCACTGACATATACAAACGCCGCACTACAAATGCTTAAGGTAATGAAATACCAACTTCTGTGCTTGCTTACTTTGCGAGTCAGAGTGTGCCAGGAAAAACATACGCCTGCTGCCATGTGTGGTTATTAGTTCCTGGACATTCAGGATGCCTCCTACTAATTTATTTTCATCACCAGCAGTTTGGTTTGTACCCTCACCCCTTTTTTATTCATCATTCAGCACCACTCGCAAAAAGTGAGAGAAAAAAATTAAAGCTCTCACTCCTAAAACTTCAGACATAGAGTGGGAGTTAAACAGATCCTGTGGAGTTGAGAGCAGAAGACTTAATGAATGCTTTGCTTGTTTCTACCTCGAAATTTGTTGACAACACAGGTTGTCTCAGTGCCTTGATTTTCTTCCCAGTATATTAAATCCCATTTTTTAATTCATTCTTTCACTGACGATGTGTCAGGTTCACCCCCACTCGCGGCAGATAGAAAGAGAAATAATATGAAATACCTGCAAGAGTTCTCAGTCTGGAAAATAGGGATAGAAATGGTTTTTAAGGTAACAGTTCCAGAAAAATGCAATAGGTGCTCATTGTTCTTTTTGGTAAACAGAAACAATACATTGACCATATATTTAAAACAAATAATCTGTAATTGAAGTTTTAGTTAATTTATTTTTAAATACTACCTTTGTATCTTAAGAGAATAGAACCAAAAAGTTTTCTTTAAAGAAAAGCACTTTTGATAACGTTTTTTAAAAATCACAACTATAATTTCAGTTCTTTTTTCAAAACTCTAAATTATCAAAGGCAGAGCAATTCCGTAACAATACCTACAACCCAATCACATGCATGTATGTGTATATA
Organism: Macroglossus sobrinus; assembly: GCA_004027375.1. Classification (NCBI taxonomy): domain Eukaryota; kingdom Metazoa; phylum Chordata; class Mammalia; order Chiroptera; family Pteropodidae; genus Macroglossus; species Macroglossus sobrinus. Next base: position 21,579 of record PVKZ01004110.1, read on the forward strand.
TACATATACATGTATGTGAATACGTGTGTATACACATACGTGTGTATGCATAAAATAAATAAAGGAAGGGTGATTTAGGGAAAGCTTTGACAACTTTGGCTCTTAGGATGAACAGAGAAGTAAAATGCAGCACAACAAAGTAATAGTTTAACTGCAAGGCATCACAAATATATACATACTATACATACTCATTTTTATTTTTTTCTTCCAATATATTTTTTTTGTGGTATCCTTGGGGAAACTTGAAAGACTCTGCAATTGCTTTAGAAATTCATTGGTCTATGGCCATGCCACCCTGAACAAGTCCAATTCCGTCTGATCTCGGAAGCTAAGCAGGGCCGGGCCTGGTTAGTCCTTGGATGGGAGACCATCTAGGAAGACCAGGTGCTGTAAGCATTAAAAATAAAAAATAAAAAAAAGGAATTGTAAGCAGATAAAGTTCTTGCAATCTGTGAGGTCAACCAAGGGTTGCCTCACCTGAAAAAAAAAAAAAAAAGAAAAAAGGGAAAGAAACGCATTGATGAAAACCTACATTTTATTATACTTGCAATTGATGTTGACGTGTTGTTTTTGTTGAAAGTAAATTTGGTTGTGACTAATAGAAACAAAAGTAAATGATTAGTTTATTTTTTTTTAATGCCTACAGCACCTGGTCTTCCTAGGTGGTCTCCCATCCAAGGACTAACCAGGCCTGACCCTGCTTAGCTTCCAAAATCAGACAAGATCTGGAACAATGAGGGTGGCATGGCCATAGTGAATAGTTCCTTTTTGACAAGATAGAAGATTATTCTCTCAAATAGAGAAGAACGGCTGGCATGTTTTAGCATTTTCTCTGTACCAGGCACTATTCTGAGTGCTTCGCATTTGTCGACTCTCTTAATTGTCACAAAACCCTATGCGATCTTAGTTTCCCCATTTTACAAATGAGGAAACTGAGACACAGAAATGCACTTCCCCAAGACTTCCCAGCCGGCGAGCAGTGGAGTTAGGACTCCCACAGGCCAGCTCCAGCACCCTGCCCTGCGAGAGTGACCCCGCCAGCGCTTGGAGGTGACCATCCTGCACGAAGATGGAACTCCCAGCTTTCTTCTAGGGTGGCCCTTATTTTCATAATGCAACTTGGTCTCCATGCTTCAGGCTGCAGTTTAGAGCCAGACGTGAGGCAGAGTCATTTTACCTATAAAATGACTTACATTTCCATGTGACACTGCTGACATGTCTCTTGCACACGGCCACACCCAGCTGCAGGCTAGCCCAGAAATGTCCCCTTGTTGGGTCCCCATGTCCTGGCTATAGTTACTCCATTTCCATGGAACGAATAGAAAAGGATAGAGTGATCGTTAACGGTTTCTGCCCACACAGTCTTTTCTTATTGTCTTCCCTTCAAAAATGCTTTTTATGACGGTTGTCCATATTTATTAGTGACTCCAGATGTTTCTAAGTGGTCTGTTTGGAAAAACATGCTTTTTTGTGGGTGTACATTTGAAGGAAATGACCATTGTTTTAAAAACTTGAAAACAATGGCTGTGAAGCTCTAGTTTATTTATGCCATTTTATTGTTTGCTAATGGGAAAACTGACTTTAAAAGTCCAAACTCATAGATAATTCTTATTGTGAACTAAGAATTTAGGTGCCATTGGGGGTCAGTGAGTTGACCACCCCAGATCTCTGTGAAAACTATCATAAAATGGTGAAAGCGGCAACAACTTTTTATGAGGTAGCCATGCTATAAAATTTTCATGAAAATGACTTTTAAGGTATCTGCCAGCATTTTCATGGGAAATTTGGATTATTTGCCCTTTATTCCCAACTGGCTAGCCGTTTGCAGTAGATATATTTGATATATGTCCCCAGTAGCTGCTTCCACAGCCAGTAAACTTTTAGGAGATTATAAATTTAAAAAAATAAAATAACTTTTTTGGTTTCTTTTCATTTTCTGAATGTGTTTTAACTTTCACAATAGGGTAAAAATAAAATTCTGAGTCATATGAGAGTTTTAACTTCTATCCATCAAATGCATGATATAAAATATTAGCAAAAAAAAGCAAAAATAGTATACATAGAATGATTTTGTAGATCACAAATAAAAATCACAACAATAGACATCATTACTCTAAATCATCCTGTCAATCGGTATTCATTTCTAGAATAGATTAAAAAATAAAATCAAATAATATTTGCTTGGAAAAATAGACCCGATCAAAGTGATTGAGAAATAATCTAAAAAAATTATGAACAAAGTTCTATTTACATTTGAGCTCATAACAGAAGGAAGGAAAGGTGCCAATAGTAGAGTCAGACAAGTGAGAATTATGTTAACATTATTAATAAATAGTCATTGATTTAGGGTAAAAGATAATTGTGAAATTTTAATATCAGTAAATATATATTCAATAGCACAAAATCCGAGTGCATAAGCAATATTAGAGACCAAAGAAGAAATTGACAGGGATACAGTTGTAAAAAGAGATTTTTGCCTTACTATGATTGGATAAAAATAGCTAATAATACTGAATTGTTTCTTAGTGCCAATCTTTTCTTCCCCAAGCCATTTTTGAGTTAGCGCATACATCTCTCCCATAAACTATGAGATGGATACTAAATAAAAACAATGGGAAGAGAAATCATGTCATTAATAATAGTTTTCTAAGAAACTGTGTAGCTCATTAAGAATTACATACAGTTTTCAAATAGGCATAGACTGAGTTATTTACAAAAATTAACCACCACAAAATCTCAATATATTCAAAATATAGAAATTTTGTAAGTCACTTTGACTACTGACTAATATGTTTAAGCCCCAAACAATAAACACTCAAAAAATAAAAATGGTCTCAAAAAAGAAAGTTGGACCATAAGGGTAGCTGAGAACCCAGTACAGAAACAACTGAAGATACTAGAGCAACATGACGTTTTAAGTGCCACTATCAGAATAGGTGTGATTAAAGGACATGTTGCATCTCGCGAACTTAGCATCCAAAGGTGCTGTCCTGTTTTTGTGGCCTCCCGGGCTGGTTTGTTGGCTTTAGCGTGGTTTGCCTTTTGTCCTTTGTGCTAAGAGAGACTGGTGTGCTAGCTGTATCACAGCTGATGCACTGTGTTCAATGCAAAACCTGAAGTTAGCACCTGTGGATAACCAGGACGTGTGTGTAATCAGAGGTGGCTTGTTGAGAATGCGAAGTATTAGGAGTTTAGCTTTGTAGATGATAAGAAATGGCTGTTCCTGTTGGAGTGTTCGAAGAGAAGGCGGATCCTCTGAGCTCGGGCGACGGTGGTTTTTGACAACGTTGAATCATTCTGTCTTTATGAACTGCTATGCGCCAGTCTTGCTAACACTTTAGTCCAAGTTACAGTTATGAGTGGAGTGATGTAAACAATCACGGTGTTTCCCTGTATGTCTGATGCAAAATTTCATCACCAAAGTGAATCGGTGCATGTTTTTGAAAACCTAACAAAGCTGATCATTTACCATTTTGTTTAATCATTTGTAATTCTGTAGAAATGGTTTTAGATCACTGAAACATTTTAACATAATATTAGGAAAGTTAAACAAAACAAAACAATAAAAAGCGAGGTGATTTCTGAGAGTGCCAGGCAGGGCATGTGGTAAGAGCTTCAAATGCTGGTCAGTAGTGCCGATATTATTTTTTAATGCCATTCTCCTTGCAAAAAACATAGGATTAAATTTAAAGTCACAGAGTTTGCATGGAATATAAGCTCTTGTGCATAGAATTCTTCTGCAAACGGCCTTTTCCCATTCTGTGCGTGTTCAGGTCTGAGACACACATCCAGTTGTCGCTCAACTCCAGTTCCCCCATAATGCTTTCTAAGCCTACTCCAGACCAAGGTTTCCCTCTTCTAGAAGAGGAGGCCGGGATGGTTGATGATCAAGGTCATGGCCAGCAGAAAGACTGCGTGGTCTTCTGTGACACTGTTGAGCTAGCATCGGCAAACGTAGGCGTCGAATGTTCTCGCCATGAGCATCATGAGTATCTTCTCACTGGTTTGTGCTTTGCACCTCCTGGCTCCCCTTCTCTGTGCTTCTGCTTTATATAAAACTATCACACTACACTGATGCTGCCTCATGAGTTTCTTTCCCCAGTAAATTGTATGATGCCACATGGTAGATAATGTGTCTGTATCACAGAAACTTAATGGTGCCCTAAACAGAAATCATGTTTGTTTGTTTGTTTGTTTTTGGAATAAATAGTGCTATAAACTGAACATTCTTCCTTCTCCCAATTTCTGTGTTAAAGTTCTAACCCTTGATGTTATTGTATTAGGAGGTGGGGTCTCTGGGAGATGGTTAGGTCGTGAGTGAGATCAGTGCCCTTGTACAAGAGAACACGGAGCCCTCCCTTGCCCCTTTCACCACCCAATGATGCTGTGAAGACAGCCATCTATGAAGAAGAAAGCCCGCACTCGCCATACGTCTGACCTGCCAGAGCCTTGATCTTGGACTCCCAGCCTCCAGAACCATGAGAAATAAATTCCTGTTATTTACAAGCCACCAAGTCCATGGTATTTTGTTCTAATAGCCCAGACAGACTAAGACAAAATAGAGTTAGGTAGATTTTGCCTAATGAGGCACAGTATGGTAAAGGCTCAAAAAGAAACTGTAGAGTTTGGCGATTCCCGGCTTTCACAGAATAATTGCAGTGTAAAGGCGGGGACAAAGCCTGATTTGGGCAGGACGAAGAGTGTACAGCATTTGAAGACTGGAGACAGCAACAGCAGACTGTTATACTGTCGAATTGAACTTGAAGGAAAAGGCACGGTTTTCCTTAATCTAGACAGGGACTTAAGAATCCCATAGGGATGTCGCTGCTGTGACTTTAAATGCAGGAGTCTCAAGAAGGAGCTAGTAGAAAAGAAAATGTTCACTTGGGTGACAGTCTTAGATCCCAGGGAGGATAGGAAGGATCGAAAGAAAGATCAGTCAAAAACGAGGCATGGAGAGGGATTCACATTTGTTTTAGTTTCCTGCAGTTGACAGAAACCAGATTGCTTAAAACAAAACAAAACAAAACAAAACAAAACAAAACAAAACAACAGCACCCAGGAAATCATTTTCTCATAGTTCTGAGGACAAGAAGTCTGAAGTCCAGGTGTTAGCCCGGCCACGCTTCTTCCAGAGACCCTAGAGACTTGATCCCTCCTTCCCGCCGTGCTGGTGGCTGGCAGTCCTGGGGATGGCTCGGCTTGCAGCCGCATCCCTCTGATTTCTGCCACAGTCTCCACATAACCTCTTCCCCTCTGTGAGTGTCTCCGTGCCCGTCTTAGTTCAGGCTGCTGTGACAAAATATCTCAGGTGGGGTGGCTTCGGTCACAGGGGTTATTTCTCACGGCCTGGAGCCTGTGAGGTCTCAGACCCAAGTACCAACGAGGCAGGTTCCGCGTGAGGCTTCTCCTCTCGGCTTGCAGGTGGCCCCGCTGGGCTGCGTGCTCGGATGCCCTCTTCTTAGTGTGACAGGAAGAGAGGGCAAACGAGCTCTGTGGTGTCTCGTTGTAGAGGGGTCCCGATTCCGCCACGAGGGGCTCTGCTTCGTGACCTGGTCACCTTCCGAAGAAGGTGTCATCCCCAGACACCGTGGCGCTGCAGGTTGCAGGTTCCACGCGCATGGGTGTGGCGGGGGCGGGGCGGGGGGGAGGCGATGCGCGTCAGACCCAAGCACTCTCCATCTCTGGTTTTATAAGGATTCAAGTCGCTGCTTTAGGGCCCAGATGAACCTCGTCTCACCTCATCTCATCGTCATCACATCTTCAGGGACCCTAGGTCCAAATAAGGCACATTCGTAGGTACAAGGGATTAAGACCTCAACATCTTTGGTGCGGTGGCGGTGGGGGGGCACGATTCAGTCGACAGCAGCAGCGAAGACCGTGAGCGCATGCGCAGAGCTGTCTCTGCAGCGATTAAGGCAGGGATCTCGAGGGTCCATGCCTTACAGCCCGCCTTATCTCAGACGATCGAAATGCACGGTCAACTGCTGAGAGGCAGAGGGGGAAAGGCAGGCAGGTGAATTCCAAAACGGCACGAAAAACCCTCTAATTAAAGTCTAATCGGGGCATGCTATGCAGATGCAGGGGAGGGGACGGATAACCGAGCACAAGTAGGGATGCTAGAAGCCGGTATCGTTCACTCCAAATTTCCTTTTCCTCCCACTCTGCCACCTGGACAGGGAAACAGGGGTGTCGGCTCCTTGGCCTGAGTTTATTCTCCATTCAGGCATCCTTTCACCCATCGCCCCATTATCAGTCCCCGAAGGCCTTGGGGGTTCAGCGAGATGCACAAGGCGGGAGCCGTGAGCAATGCATCCTGGGCCAAGGAGCAGCAGGACGTGAAGGCCGCCTCCCCACAGACACGCCATTGTCCTCTGCGAGGCTGGGTCCCTCCCGCTCACACCCCGGCCCCGGCTTCCCCGAGCCGAGTATTTATGTGTTGAGTGCAACTCTGCGTGGCCTCCAGGGTCTAATGGGGTGTGAGAGGGGGCCTGGGGTTTTTCATCTTGTTTTCAGCTGTACAAATACCACACACTTTCCCCTTCCACTCGGGGTCTAAGTTCAGGACTTCTAAGGTAGCGGGGGCTGCAAGGTGGCGGCAGGGACTTCACAAGTCGAGAAAGGCAGGGACCCGGCGCCTTCCACCCTAACACCAAACACATTGGACGTGTTTATTTTCCCAGCCCCCACCTAAGCCCTCCGGTAAACATCTCGCTTGGTGGTTGATATTTTAGGACCCCTCAGCAGCTTTGTTTAAGGGCAGTGAGAGGGGCTCTCTGTGGTCCCAATCAAGTCGAACCTGCTTCCCCAAAACGCAGTGAGGACCAGTGAATGAGGAGATGTTCTTTCCCACTTATCATGGGCTTCCTTCCTTCCTTCCTTCCTTCCTTCCTTCCTTCCTTCCTTCCTTCCTTCCTTCCTTCCTTCCTTCCTTCCTTCCTTCCTCTCTCCTTTCCTCTCTCCTTTCCTCCCTCCTTTCCTCTCTCCCTCCCTTCCTTTTCATCTTTTCTAAGCTAATTAACACTGACTTAAGCATCCTTCCCACAAGTGGAACCATTCAGGAACTCCTTGGACTGACAAGTTAGCATGTCCGTCCTCACTGGAACGAAACGAAGACAGGTGTGGTGGACAGAAAGCGGCACACGCCAGGCTTCTGTTAGGTGTCTGCTCTGTGATGCACACTTGCCACGTCACCCTGCTTAACACTCACAGTGACATCAGAGGTAAAAGCTGTTCTCCCCCATTATGGATGAGAAAACTGGAGAAATTTGACTTTGGGGGGTGAACACACAATGCAATATACAAATAGTGCTTTATAGAATTGTGAGCTTGAAATCGACATAATTTTATTAACCAATGTCACCTCAATACATTTAATAATAATAATAATAATAATAATAATAATAAAAACTGAAGAAGGTAATCTAAGATTACAGCCAAGGGCTGCCTACCTCCATGGCCCATGTTTTTTTTCCTCCACTATGCTGTTTCACCTTCAGCTTCACACTTAAAAAAAATAATAATAGAAAGGGGTATATATTATCATCACGAAATAACTATGACTTGATCAAGCACCAGTGCTGTTTGCAGCTCAGATATAAAATATCTGTCTTAGTGGAAATAGCCAAGAGTAACAGAAGAGATGGCTTTAAGTCACAACATGTCTACTTAACATGGGAATTAATTATGGAGTAAGCTATACTTGGTGCAATTGGAAATCAATCTTATCTTGCCTTTACTAAACATTAAGGAAACAGGAAGATGGGCAATTAATTACCTGTTGACTTCAGGCGATAGCCGTAGAGCTCTCGGATAATTGTTGGGGCAATGTATGGAGCGTTAGCGTGTTTCCAGCGCCCGGCTAAGTGCTCAGTGCTCCCTCGTTTCATTTTCAGAACATCCTGCACGATACAAGCAGTGATGACTCATCTCTACCCACTGTTACATTTTGCAGTTCAAGACTTAGCATTCTGGAGGCAGGTGACAGGCTCATGTCGACAGGTCCAGTTAAATGGTACGATCTTTGCAATTTCTGTGAACGTGGCTTTCAAATTGGGAGCGTTAGCCGAGACTCAGAAATGGGGCCAATTGACGTTACTGTTTTCTTTCTCTACTATGCATTCTGGGGGAAGTTACTTTTCCTGTGATCACCCGTCGCATCATCCACACGGTGCGAGGAATAACGGTCTCAGCCTGGCAATGTTGATATGAGAGTTTCTGACTTAGTGAACCAAAAGTGAGCGAGTGTGCAATAATTCCTTTGCTCTCAGAAATGGCCCGTCTTGCCCTTGGGTTGCTGTAGCAAGGATGTTAAAAGCTCAGATTATAAAGGGGGAGGATCCTGAGCTCGAATCATTTAAACTTCTCCACATCATGATTTTCTCTCCTGTAAGATGGGACAATAACAGTATTTCCGTTGTGGGAGTATTGTGATGAATAATGAGAAAGTGCATGTGAGTGCTTGCTAGCGCCTGGCGACTAGAGAATGTTCGGCTCCCTTAGCTGTTATGAACATGAATGTAATAATAGTTATTTTTACATAAACATCGACAGTTATAGTCTGGTAGTTTAATACAGAATGAACAAGCACTTTCTTGATTAGCAGGTGTAATAATACAATTTTCACACGGAAACTATTTGTCTTAGAATACCGTAGACTGGGTGGCTGATAAATGACAGAAATTTACTTTTCACAGTTCTGGAGGCTGAGAATTCCCAAGTCAGGACACCGGCAGGTTAGATGTCTGGCGAGGGCCTGCTTCCTTGTTCACAGATGGCTGTCTTTTTATTGTGTCCTCACATGGTGGAAGGGACCAGAGATGTCTCTGGGGGTCCCCGTGTAGGGGTGGTGGTCTCATTCATAAAGGCTGGTCTCTGATGACTAATCACCTTCCAGAGACCCTGTCTCTTAATATCATCATATTGGGGATTAGAGTTTCAACATGATTTTTACAGGGAGACACAGACACTCAATCTATAACATTCATCCCCAGCCTCCCCAAATCAATGTCTTTCTCACATGCAAAATACATTCATTCTATCCTAACCGCCCTAAAATCTTAGCTCGTTCCAGCATCAGCTCTAAAGTTCAAAATCCAAAGTCTCTTCTGATGAACCACCAACCTGGACTTCAAACCCAACCCTTCACCATCCTGAACTGTAGACCAAGTCATCTGTAGTGAATTCAGATGTTCATGAACAAGTCAAGGTCAAGATGTCTACATTTCAATTTGCTATCTTTGCTTAAGACTGTCATTCATCGTAAAGTCTCAGTACAAAGCAATGGCAACACCAGGCCGCCAGTCATCTTAGCCATAAAGGAATCACCCTGGGCTCCTCCTTTGACTCACTCTCTGCGCATAATCCATGACTGAGGACAAGCATCCCATCCCTTTCATATTTCTGCACTGCCTTCCTTCACGCCTTCAGTCTCTCTCTTCTGCATTGACTGGGACGGCCTCCTGACCTGCCTGTTTGCCTCCATTGTTCCCCATAAATCCATCGTTCCTGCTGTAACCACAGTGAACTCTGTAAAGTGAAAATCAGAGTGTGGCATTTTCCTGCTTTCTGGGTATCTGAGTCCCCGCGTAAGCCGTTATAGACGCACCACTCTGAAAGGTTCCTATTTGCCTCTTCTTCCTCTTCTCCACCACCTCCTTCACCTCCTCCTTGCCTTGCACCTTGAGTCTCAGAGCAACCCTAGTGCTTTGGGTTCCCAAGTAATAGATTTTCCATCTCTCTATGCCTTTGTCCATGCCGTTCTTATGGCCAAGAAAACCCTTGGCCATCATTAGCCACCTACCGAAGGGTCTCATGTGGGCAAGCGTCACTCCTTTGTGAAGGCTTCCTATGCATCCTAGCCTCATGCAGGATTACCTCGTTCTTTTTGTCCTGCAGACACCCCATGGCTGTTTCTGTCATAGCACCTTGCTGCACTCTCCTGTTTGCACGCTCGTTTTTTTTTCCACTAGCCCGTGAAGGCTGTCAGGGCAGAAGCTGTGACTCGCTCAGACATATATTCCCATTGCCCACCATAGAGTTAGACTCATAGTGGACACACATGAATCAGTAGATGAGCGAGTGAACCAACGAATTCGCGTGTGAGTGGACAAATATACTCAATGGAGATAGAGACCCTCACCCCCGATTCCTCTCAGGGTTTATGTGCTGACTACGTAAGATGACGGGCATCAAAATGCCTCATAAACCCTAAAGAAGTACAGGCTGCCACGGGGTAAATGGGTTTATGCCCCATCTCAAAGGAAGGAAGAAGTGTTTTGTGTCGCCGTTGTTGTTATAGAATTTTCACTAGGATATTCTTCGGGGAATCTCAGTCAGGGCACACGTGGGACAGGTAGTCACAGATGACTCTTCATCTCTTCTCTTTGGTGTCCGCCAGGCTGGGGCAAAATCACTGGATTGAGAGACAGGAGATCTGAGATCCTGTGGGACCTTGAGCAACTCACTTCCATTTTCTCTGCCTCCGTTAAAAGTTGAGTCTTAGAACTGATCAAAATATGATAGATTTCCTTGTTCATTTTTCCATTTCACACATGAAACAACAGAAGCTTTTTGGGGAGCTTAACTAAACATAAAGGGTAGAGCCAGGACTGGAACAGGCTGTGTGGACCTGGGGCTCCATTTTCACCAACCAATCAAGACATAATCTTGTTTTATGTGCCTTTCTGTTTAAGGACATCTTATGTCGTAAATACACTTGATTGATTAACTTCGAACTCACAGCCAGCAGCACTGTAACTGTGCCCGAATGAAGCTTATTTAGTGCATATTTTTTTCTGTAAAGCACATCACGGCCTTCTCACACTTAGGAACACTAGACAGCATTTTGGCACTACAATTTGGGGCCATTTAAAAAAGTGACATCACCAACAAAACGCACACAGTCGCAATATATGCAGCATTAAATGGTGGACAGGACACTTGTCTGCAGGATGAGAGCTGAACAGGGAGGCAGAGGGTCACCTTGTTGGGCCTCAGTTGAAAACTAGCACGACAGGGGACTCAAATTTTCTGCCACTTTGTGGATGTCCACAACTGACCATGCAAGTGCCATGAGTATGGATTTCGGGGTTACAGGTGAATTTTAGTGAGTGGGCAAATTCGCACATGCAGAATCCATGGATAATGAGGGTCGACTATTGCGTGTGAGGTACTTGGAATCCAACAGTAACGGAAAATGTCCCTTCCCCTCATCAGCTTAATGTCTAGACGAGGGAAGCAGTATATAATGAATGGTCACCAAAATATAAAGGAAAACTCTTATAAGCACCATATTGTATTGCATTCTTTAATCGATAGGTTGATTAATCAATCATTCATTCATTTAAGAGGACATCGTTGTGCTCTTACTATGTACCAAGCACTGTGTTAGGCAATGAAATGTATCATTACAGACCATTTAATTTGTCTGATCGTCTTCCCCGCTAAAGACCTTAGCCTGATGATAAGGAGACCATCTTATGCATTTTTATATCTGTTCACACATAGAGAATTATTTGATGGACATTAGATCGGGAATGCACCAGGTTCTGTTATTTTCTCAGTAAAACAGGAAAGTTGGACGAGACAGTCTCCTTAGGCCCATTCAGGTCCGAGCCTATTCGAGCCATTCAATAAATACTTGCCGAATTGATTTATGGGAAATTCTCTCCTGGTGGTTTTCAGTAAGAAATACAGTGGCGAAGCTCTCTGATTCTTCAAGTAAAAAAGGCGTGTTTGAGCAGCGATAGAGCCGAATATCTGGCTCTGAAGAGCAGGCCTCTAACTTTTTCTGACGTGGGGCTCCATCACTCCGAGTAAATAATGAAGATACCATGTAAGCAGAGCAGGCTGTTCTCACGGTACGCACGAAAGCCCAGGAGTCATATCCCAGCCCATTATGTGCAGTTTATGGAGCACATCAGCTCTTAATGTGAGACAAATTGGTCCTGGAGACTCCAATGGATGCAGTCCAAGGGGACCACCAACGGAACAGGAGAAGGCTTTAGGCTCTCTCCTTAGATCTCAAGTGCCTAATCCCTCCAAGTGTTTTTTTAGCGAGAGATTTACAGCCTCATCACTTTATAGTTTGTGACTTTTGAATAAGACGCGTAGGCATTCACTTGTCCATTCAGGCACTTATTCATTCATATATTTAACAAGCAAGGATTGGAGCCCCTGCACAATGCCTGTCATTGTTACAGACAGAAAGGTTCCAGGGGTGAGGAGAATTCTATATGGTCCCTGCATGAATCAAGCTTAAAATCTAATGGGAAAGATAAACAGAGAGAAGGCAGGAAGCCTGGCGGTGGGAGGTGGGGGGCTAACCTTCTCCCAGTGAGTCTCCCTCATGATGTTCAGTTAGAGTAAAAGTTGGCATAACAAGCAAATGGTTTTGGGATAGAGAAGGCTGGTTGGGGAGAAAGACCTTGAGCACAGAATACATCTCTGAAGAGCACACTTGACCTTGTGGAGTATTAAAAGATAAGACCAGAGGCCAGAAAGGTAGTAGGAGTTTATAATGATGCTGGGGAAGGAGGTGGGGTCCAGACCCTCGAAAGCCTTATAAGCAATGGCAGCAGAAAATATGCATCTCGAATTCATCATACACTAAGAAGCCACTGGATATTTTAAACCAGAGAAGGGTAGGATCCGATTTGCATTCTAAGATGAGCCTTGCTGCGTACTGGGTGAGATAGATTGTGGTCAGATCAGAGTGTAAGTAGGAAAAGCTGGTGGAAGTCATCATCATAACGTGTGTGTGTGTGTCTGTGTGTCTGTCTGTGGCGGGTGGTCAGACGAGGATAGAGAGGCAGGAGAGATGTGTGTGGATTTACAACGAGGTAAAATTGGCAGGACTGATCATTGATTAGCTATACATGCAAGAAAGAGAAAAGAAGGCGTGGACGCCTCCCCACCCAGCATCTATGCTGAGTGTCGGAATGGGACGGGGCAGGTTTTCAGGTGGGATGGTCATCAGCTAAGCCATGCAACCCTGCGTGACAGAGTTTCTTAAGAGGGAGATCAGTGGTTCAGTTTTGAAATGATGACTTTGGGGAGACTGGGAAATCGAACATAAATGCCATGAAGATTGTTGGTGAGAGGGTCCCGGAGGTCTGGGCTGGAGGTGGCTCAGGGCACTGATGAAGCCGCTGGGGATCCCTGGCCTTCCAGGAAACAGGGTGAAGAGCAAAGGAAGAGACCACGAGAGAGGTTTCCAGGGTAGAAAGGAAGAAACGTTAAGAAGCCGAGAAGGACTATGCCCCTCAGGAAAGTGAGGGGACACCAGGGTTATATCCTTGCTTGCACGGAGGCCTGCATGGAGAAATTACTACACGTCTGTGTTTATTGCGACAATGTCATGTGAGAGTTCACCCACCCTATTATCCAGAATTTCCTAATAAATTCACAGCCTTGGTAACTAGAACTACTGTAGTTCTAAGCAACTGGTTTATTCCTATATTATGGAGAATATGTGCATCATGGCACATGGGTATTGCCCTTTTTCTTTGGATGTCAGGAAGATCTGAGACAATTTTTGTCAATATTTTTATGAAGAACTTTAAAATCTTTGGGCATGTATTTCTGTTTGTTACTCTCTATTGCTTCATTTTCCCATCCACCTCTTATTTTTTCTCACACTCATTTAAACTATTTATCCTCCAACAAAATACTTTATATTTTTATAACCCACCTAATGCCTTTTTTTGAAATGAGGTGGAATATATGTTGATTCTACTAAAATATTCTCATTGAATAATGAGAAGTGTTCATTGGATTTATTATTATATTCATTGACAGGAATAACAAATATATAACAGAAACCCATGAAACTCGATTTTATTTGACAAAGTTCTTTTGACAATATTCAGCTTGTCCCATAGAACCCTTTATCTTTCTGTCACCACTGGAAAATGAAATCAAATGACTAATAAACAATTCATTCTGGGTAGAAATTTGTAATGCAATTTTACCATGGGTGCGTATTTGTATCAGTGTTATTTGTTGCTAAAATGTCCTTTGGGCTAAAGACAATACTCTAATACAATATTTAGGTGCTAACTCATGAAATACAGTGATTGAAAATTCAAAAGAAGAAAAATGTAGGTAGCAGGGGGCTGCACTGAGGGCCATTGACATAGAGATCTACAGCTAAAGCCCACTGTATTTGCACAGGAACCCTGTTCCTTTTCATCTCACTGTGAGGTGACAGAAGGGATGGAAATGGGAGCAGGGGCAGAGAAGACAAAGGTGACCCAGATGCAATCTGTCCTTCTTGTAACACTCTGTATCCTTGCCAAGGTTTTATATCCACTGGGCAGCACTGAGAGACACAGTAGATGCCCAACAGATCTGAAAGATTTCTTGAATCATGCCCTCATTCTGTGTGAAATTATGGGCCAGGCTGTGAGAGACTTATCAATGCCAAGAGGTGAGCTAAGTGTCCAGCAGCTCTGGCCCAGAGCAGGCAGCAGCAAGCCTCACAAGGATAGGACACCCCAACCAACTTCTACTCAAACGTCAACGCCCAGGTACAGTGCCCTTCCCCTGTGAAGACTTTCTCAACTTTTCCCAAACCCACAGTACGTATTCATCCTAGAAACTAATGCAAGGCGGTGGTGAAGGATTCACTAATGGGTCGTTTGTCCATGGGCTTAAATTTAGACTTTCGACTTCATCTCCAAATGAATTTCTTTATATTGTCACAAAAGTGCCCTGACAGGATTAAAGAAAGACATTTATCACACATTTAGATTTTCATTAACTTTAAATTCAAACTGGTTATCGTTAACTTTCCATTTTATATTCTTAATAAATCCTGAATTTATTTTGTGAATAGCATACTTACGCCACACTATGATTTTTATAATTTTGATTTAGTGTATTTTTAATTTCTAGTGTACTGAGAACACCACACACACAGATATGACCTTGGTCCCCTCTAGATTTCTGAGAGGCCTTATTCTTCTATGACAGGGTTTATTATATTGTTACCTTTTGGGGATGATTTGAACTCCGATGTTGCCCCAGTGGCTTGGGGAGCAGGTAACGACACAGAGGTGCAATATAGCATTTTTTCTCCATTCTTCCCCACCTCTGGGTGGGCAGGTGGGCACATTTGCTCTGTAATGCTGAACTCCAGCTGCAGGCAGGTTCACCATCTATTACCTTAAGGGGACTGGAATTCAGGCTTCTGGGGATGGACCGAGCTCTGCAAAGTAGGGGAAGGGGGAAGGGGGATAGCCACACATGCCCAGTTTCTCTTTCTGAGATCACCAGTTAGGGAGTCACCCCCTTTTCCTAGAGGAGGAGAGAAGGCAGGAGAGTTGTGCCAAGGCGGCTCTTTGCACAGGAAGCGGGCATCAGGAGAGAGAGAACCTCCCTGACCAAGGTGGGACACGACAGGGCACGATGGTCTCCAGGGAAAGCTGGCTCCATGGTCTTTTAACATTGTCATCTGGGAAACTGGATAATCAAGTCTTCCACATTATATTTTGACTTCTGTTGTAGAGTGTAAAGGGTTAATTTAATGGAAACATAGGAAGGAAATGCCAGGTCTGGTCATTAGAGCCCTCACGTCTCCCTTCCTTGTTCACTTGGCAAATTACTGTTCATACTTGGGCTCCGATGCGCATATCATTTCCTCTGAGAGGACTCTGAGCAATGTTCAGTGTTCCCCACATGCCCCATCTTTTGTCCAACGCACTTCATCGCTCGCTGCTCTGCACTACATCTGAACCGGGTGCATGCTCTGTACCCTGCGTGTGCACACAAGACTCTGCATTCATCAGTTATTTCTTTGACCTTCTGCCTCTGAGATCACTGATGGAAGCGGCAAGGGATACAAGTCTATGTGTGTCTACACAGCAGGCATCTAGCTGAGTTCCCAGCATATACTGAGCTTCTACTGAGCTTCTTGATTGAATGATTGAATTGAATTGAATTCAACGAGACCTTTAGTTCTGTCCCAGAAGAAACACATAATTGTCCTAGTCTTTCAAACTAAACGTAAGAGAATGGTGACATTATGAGAAAACCAGAGACACCTCTTCAAAGAGCAGTTGCATTTCTTATTTTGAAGGAAAAAAAAGACCATATGTATGAGATGAAATCTCTACTTTTACACTTTCCCATTTGAGAATTCAGTGACACCAGATAAGGAATATGGTGTATGCATGCAAAATAACTGATCAGTTGCTTGGAATGTCTAATGTGTTTAGTTATCTGTAAAACGTCAAGAAATGAGTGACATCTGCTAATTTCAAGGTTTAAACATTCTGTGACTCTTCCCTCATCTTTCTTCTTCACCCATATTCACAGTAAGGAAAAAAAAAAAGTCCCTCCTTTTCCAGATGGTAGCATAAATTTTCAGGTCAAGTGATATTAAAAATAGATAATAGCCAAGACCCCGGGAGTCTCTGCAGAAAGACTAAACAGTCACAATGGGGACTGTCATTGTTTTGGTTTTCTTTACGAGCTTTTATGTACTCAGCTGCTTCCCAGGCAGACTGTTACTGCAGTGGGACCCGGATCGCTCTAAATTCCGGTTCCACATCACTTCCCGTCCTCTACACTCAGCTCCATGCCACACAAGTCAAGACGAAAAGCCTTACAGCTGCACTGGGGTCCTGAGGGTGCCCCCCTCCCCCAAGGAGCCGGCTTTGGCTGGCTCCTGGACGCGAATTCCATACGTTTGCATGCTCGGTGCTGGTGCTCACAAGCACTCTGCTCACCGAAGGAGCTCGAAGGGATAGAAAACACGTACAGGGAGAACCCAGTTCCTTCAGACTAAGTTAAAATGTTGTTGATTTTGTTGAAAGAAAGAGCACAGTGATTATTATGGGTTCAGATGAATACCATTTCTGGGCTAATATTCTCATTCCACATCTCAAATGCCTCTCAGGAAGCTTTCGGACACCCTCCAGCTCCTAAGTGAGCTCATTGTTTGCACTTTCTGGAGCCCCATCATTTCATCCACATGTATTGGTCAGTCCGTGGAGCATTCTACATCTAATTCTTCTGAGTGTCCTCCTCATTGGCCGACCGTGAAGAAAGGAGGCATTCAATTCATGACGGTTAAATTTTACAGACCTAAGCTGTGTTTTGTCCATAATTTTGATGCTCTCCATCTACAAACATTAACTTATTAATATTGAATTCAGAACTACCTTTTTGTTATTTTAATTAAAATCATCTTTCTTTTTATTATTAATATTTATGTGTAAAGCCCATACTTGGAATTACTACAAAAATAAAAGTAAGGCAACTCAGATAATAAATAGAATAAAACAAAAAAAAAATAAATGATACATTATCAAAGTTTTATAAAAGTTAAAATTAAGAGGGACCCAAGAGATATAGAACATTCTTACTTCATATATGAGAAATATGAAGCTTGAGGCTCAAGCCAGCTCACGGCGAATCAGCGATTGACTCTAGGCTAAACTGAGGTTTTAAGGGAAGCATTACCTAATGCAGTCAGACAGGTGTGGGCTTTCTCGAAGTTGCATTTCAATCCTGTGTTCCTGGCCAATCTCTCAAAATCCCAAAGATTAACTGTGATATTGTGTTTCATAATAAGAAATACATATTTGGTGTTTGTCCTCCTTCCAGGCACAGAGCTTCTCAAATCCTTGGAATCCCTGAAGTGTTGAGAGCAGTGAAGGTGTCTTTTGTTATGTGAATGAGGTGACTTTTGGAAAACAATTAAGGTTGGGGGCTGGTTGTCAGTGGAGCCAACCTTGTGATGAGGGGGTTGGAACTTTCAGTCCCAACTGCTTGACCTCCCCCCACCCCCGTGATTTAATCAGTCCTGTCTGTGTAATGAAGCCCAGGGGAAAACCGGACAGGGCGGGTTCGGAGAGCTTCTGGGTTGGCCTTGGGAGGTGATGGAAGAGAACGTGGAAGCTTAGCGCCCTGCCCCCACATCTCGCCCTATGCTTCTCTTCCAACCTGCTGCTTCTGAGTGTTATCTTTCATCCTAACTGGTGGACTAGTAATTCAAACGGTTCTCTGAGATCTGTGAGCCACCCTAACAAATGAATTGGACCCAAAGAGGGGATTGTTGGACCCTCCACTCTATGGCAGCTCTGTCAGAAGCACAGGTGACCCCTGAGCTTGTGACTATCTCTAAAACGTGCAAGGAAACAGTCTTGTGGGACTGAGCCCTTCACCTGTGGGATCTGATGTCTCTCGGTAAATGGTGTCAGAACTGAGTTGAATTGTGGAACCCCCAGCTCACGTCAGAGAATTGCCTGGTGGTGTGGGAAACCCTCCATCACCTACCCACGAACCAGAATTCTCGTTAACTTTACTCACATGTCACATAAGGCAATGATACTAACTAACTCTGCAGTGTTTGTATGAGGATGAAATGACAATATGTAGAAGAACATTTGTCTCTCATAGTAGATGCTCAATAATTATTAACTGCTGTTAGGAAAGTAACATCTCACGTGATTAAGTGGGTTGCCAAATGCAGAGGTTCTGATGCTCCCCAAGTATTTTCCTCTCTAATCCTTTTTTACTATTTGATACTTATGGTCGAATACGGTGTCTCGTCACACATGCCTGGCTCTTTTCCCCTTAGAAGTGCATGCTGCAGACGTGTCCACTGCTGACTCCAGTAGAGAGATGACTTTGCCCACAGCCCTTGGGAGGGGTCACTCTAAACCCACATTTTAAATTCATACTGCTGTTGATTGTACCACCTGCAACACCAGCTCAACCTGGCTGGGAGAATATTCTCAGAATAATTAAGAACAATGACACAGAGATGAATGGAAGAGAATGGTGGACTCCTGAACTAAGAGGTTATGTAGAGTTGGGTCCAATGTGGGCAATAGGACTTGTTAAATTCTCAGAGAGGGCTTTGGGAGAAGAGAAGCTCTGAGTGAAACAGAAAGCCGGCTGCAGATCAGAGCAGGCGAACAGGGGACTAGAAGGGGAGACATCAGAGAAATGACGAGGTAGCCACTGGAACACTGAGAGTGGCTTTGACTCGTGAGATGGGTCAGCACTATCCTCTTGATGAAACATGCTTCCTTGGCTAGCCTGAGCACATTCTCCTTCTGGCAATCAGAATTTCGTGCCTAGAACTGCATGTTTGTGTGGTACGGCTAAATTCTCAATGCCAAAAAGGGGAAAGAAATGACTCATTTCAAATACCAGAAAGATACTGACATTGCTCGCTCTAACTCAGAAAGGTTTACTTCAGTCTCTTTCAAATGTGACATCACTTTGGCTTCTACAGAGGCTCATAGAGTTTTTGGCACAGGAAGCAGCAGCTCATCTACCCTTCCCCCACCTCAGTTCCGGCCCCTTCTTGTTCCTTCTCTGAATTCTTGAATGGTGACCATGTGAGCTGCCACCCAAATGTGTGGTCTGAACTGGCCTTTGAAGATTGCCATAATGATCTTTGCTGACTTCTGCCCTGTGCTTTTATTTGGAACCCCTGGTTAGCTGTTTGCTTTCCTAAATGTTAGCAGACTCAGAGCTGATGAGTTTTAAGTGCCTGCCATGATCAACACCAGGTCCTCCTTGATCTGTGACTTTCGGTTTTGCATTTACTTTATATATCAAAAAATAAAATAGAAATGTCAAGATTGATAGCACCTTATCTATCTTCCTTCCTTCCTTCCTTCCTTCCTTCCTTCCTTCCTTCCTTCCTTCCTTCCTTCCTTCCTTCCTTCTTTCCTTCTTTCCTTCTTCCCTCCCTCCCTCCCTCCCTCCCTTTGTCCCTTCCTTTCTGCTTTCCTTTTTTTCTCCTTCCCTTTCATTTTTCCTCTCCTAATTCTACCATTTCTCAAGCAGTTTTGAACATAATTATAGAAAAATAATAATAAAAAATTACCCTTTTGTCTTTGGTTTCAGTGATATATACAGTATAGAAAATTTGAAAAATAAAGAGAATACAAAGAAAAACACCAGAATTCTACCACTTAGAACAGTTAAAATTAACTTTTTGAGTTATCTCTTTTTCTTTCTAAATATTTTGTCTTAGATATATAGATAAATTAATATATAGATAGATAGAAAATAGATATGGAGAAGAAAATAGTATAATGTTCTATATATTTTCTGTGTTTATCACTTCACTTTTCATAAGCAAATTTTCAAAGCTAAATATTCTTAGAATCATTATCTTTAATGGTTGAATATTTTATCATATAGCTACATCATACTTTATTGAAATAATTCTGTATTTTGGCTAATAATGTTGTCTTATTTAAAAAATACATGAAAATGTTATAATGAACAGTTTTCATATCTTTCATATCTTTCATACAGAAATTCAATGTATATTAGATATTATCTAGGAGAAATTAATATAAATAAATTTATAGGGTTGTAGGATACAAACTTTTTATATACATTTCAAAACTATCTTCCAGAAAGTTTATTGCAGGCTGTATTTAAAGATACCATTAAAAATTACATGCCACAAATGTTAGATCATTAAATGTTAGGTAATTAATTTGTTCTGATCAATTATTCATGAGAACAAATGAACATGAAAAAATATTGTACTCTTCTAGAACCCAATTAAAATTTACCCTCAAGGTATTCATAGCATAGTAGAGAATTTTATTCTTGAACAACGGTTTTATAACATGAGAGCTAATGAGTGTCATGGGTTTAATCGTCTATATCAAATCAAGAAAAACTAAATGTCCAAATGGTTTTGTCAGTGAACAAGGTGCAGTGATAATACTCACGCGTCTGGGTCGTAAAAACAATCTCAGGCCTGAATTTTGCAGGGCGGGGAGGTCAGTGCTGCCTGATGGGAAAGCCTTTCACTTAGCAGAGAAAATGTAAGCACGTGACTCATCATACTTTTCTTAGTTTTTAAAATAGATGACTATGTTGTAAAACATCGTAAACACATTCATAGCCATGACAAATGGCGAACGCAATCCTTATGGACGGATTTGCACATCCCCAGTGGGGAGTAGAAGCTAAAACCGCATTTGCACAGAGTCTACAACTCTGCTTTCCCAGTGAGGCCAGCGAGTTCCTGAGTGCCCTCCGCGGGGCGCTATCCTGGGCTGAACGCAGGAGGACAGGGCCGAGGCTAGTGCTACCCCACCTAAGAAAGGCGCGAGGAGGGAAAGCACGCCACAGAAACTGGGTTCGCAAGCTAAATCGAAAAGTGTCCGAGCTGCGAGTGAGAGCCGGACCAATTTACGACCTGCCGGCTCTTCCAACGTGTTTAGTTTCCAGATGGATCACGGACAAGGGTTCTGCCTGCTTCCCAGCTGGAAATAAGACCACATGCATATTCTCAGAAAAAAGAAAAAAAGAATAAAAAATAAAATAAATTAACAAACAAAAAACAAACAAAAACAAACTTCTTAAGAAAAGATTGAAATTCCTCGCTGAGCTAATATTAAAGAAGACTCAGAGGCCACGAAATAAGTGAAAGTGGGAATTCTGGGGTCGCAGGAGCAGCAACGTTGCATTTCTTTTTGGGGCGTCCCTCGCATCGGCAGGGGCCAGGGTGCTTGCTAATGGCGGCACGAGGTGGGCTGCACTGAACCTCAGGACTTGTCTGCATTGGGTGCATTTAACTGCATTTCCCCCAAAACATGTTGTCCTGCGTCACCCACACGTGCTGGGTAACAGGGAGGGGTACTGATGATGTCAGAGAGATAAGGACAAAGCCCGCCCTTGTGAAACAGCAAGAAAAGATGGGACAAGGAACAGACGACTAAGCGATGGCTGGGCACACAGCGCCACATGGGGATAAGTGAGGGAACCCTGGAGAGAGGGGTGAGCACGTGCAGAAGTGGGGCCTCTGCGTGGCGGGGCTGGTCTCCCATGAGCCCTGGAGCAGTGAGCGACTCAGGAAGGGCCAAGAAAAGGAAGGGACGTGGGCAGGTGATGTCCATGCAGTTAATGCATGGCTGTGTGATGGGTTAGGACGTTTGAAGAGCTGTGTGGAGGAGAGGGGGCTGGGAGAGATGGAGACAGAGACAGAGACTGGGACCAGGAGCCACACCTGGGTGCTCACAGGACCCCCAGGCTCCCTTTGGGGCCAGTCTTGCCTCTCCAATGAGGTGGCCCCCTCCTTGCTGGTCTGGTTCGGGCTCCTGCTGGAAAGGAAGCAAGTCACGTGATAGTACTGGGGGGTCTGACCATCCTTCCAAGGTGACCCATTAGTGCCGCCCTTTGAGATCAGCGCAGAGAGAACCCCGTTTTAAAGGCGCGCAAGGCCAGACACGGAAAACAGAACGGGAGTGGAGGTAAACCGCCCCGTAGCTCTTCTGGTACCTTCCAGAAGCCGGGACGGACTTCTTCGCGCGCGTTATCGCATTTTGTCTTTGCGACACGCGCGCAGGTGCACGAAGGTCTCTGCGCCTTACTGACGGGGACCCTGAGGCTAAGGAGAGTGGGCGAGGTCCCATATGCCCACTAAGCGGGGGTGGCCAGGGTGTCCGCGGGTTCCCGGCTGAGAAGGCTCTGGCCTGGCTGGCCCTGGGGGTGGAGCCAGCCGATGGCGGTGGCATCGGAAGGCCTAGTGCTTTGCCGGGTGGAACGGCAGCTGCGCACGCGGATGGCGACGTGTCCCGGTGGTCGCCGGCCGTCACCTCTCTGGGCGGGGAGACGCGCCTCTGCGTTGGTCTCGCAGGACCTGGCGGCCCTGCGTGCCTCGGTGTCCGTGGCAGGAGGCCACGCGCCATGCCTAGGTGCACGTTCACATGACATAAACGTTAATGTCCTGTTCCACAGCCGAAGCCGGCGGGCGGGCGGGGACGCCCCCCCGCCGGGCCCCGTGTTTGGGTTCTGCAGTCTATATTTTGACTCCAGGGTGTAATGACTGTGTAACTTTTCACAAGGATTTCATTTTTTCCCTGTCAAGCCACATTATTTTAAGGGTGACAATAACTTGGCTGCAAATGAGCTGAAACCATCAAGGTGATAAATGAGTTTCTGGGGGAGGGCGGCATCCGCCAGGCGGGGACGTTGCAGGACCACACACCTCCGCCCCTCCTCGACCTCCCCAGCAGCACAGGGTGTCCCGGACCCGCCCCCTCCGTCCCCAAGGCCCCTTCCCGCCCAGCCTCCTGCTGCTTAAGGCAATAGAGGGCCGTGAGCACTTGATTCGGGAAAATAACACGTATTCTGCAGAATTTGGGGAGAGGGGGAGAAAGACCCCACGTTTCCCTCCGGCCGTTAGCCAGGATCGGGTTTATCCCACCGCCTCTGAGCCGACTCGTCACCCAGTTTATTTTCTCTGTCAGCCAGGTCCGTCTCTGAAGTGGGCTTGCCCACCGTCCGCTCAGTGGTCAGCCTGCTTCTGTGAGTTGAAACCTAAGAGGTATGTCCGGAAGGGCCTGGTGAGCTGCTGAGCTGGGTTTCTTGTCAAGAAAGATGACTTTCATTACTATTTTACTGGAACGAGTAGGGGGTTAGGGGACAGGTTATGCCCGGAGTTTACACACACACACACTCTCACGGAGTGAGTCTCATCGGACGCGTTTAACACAGCTCCGTGAAACGGCCCCTTTCTGAGGTTTCACCACCAGGATTTGAACCAGGAGCTGTTGTCCCCTAAAGCTCATTTCCCTGCCTTCTCCTTTGTATCTGTCGAGTCCCCCACACGAGATGACACCTGTGTCGTCGGGAAGTGCTGGGCAAGTACTCACAGCCTTGCACGTTGGGTAGCAAGGAGCACCCAGGAGCGAGTGGTGGTGATGAGTGAGGGAGGGAGGGGCATCCTGGCTGTGTCTGACGCTGACCTGCAAGGTTTTCACTGGCCGTCCGTATGCTGTCCGTGTGGGTCCTCGCGTAGGCCTGTTTGCCACGACTGTGACGGGGGAGCCTGTGGGGAGAGGATTACCTTCGTTCACACCCTGCAGTTTGGTGGCGCCAAAGAGGAAAGGACAGAGGTTTTGAGCTGATTAAAAACCGTGGTGTCTAATGAGCATACGACCTGTGGCCTTAGAGCAAAGAGGAGGACAAATTGGCTGATGGCCATGTAGCAAAGCGCCGGCCGCTTCCTAAGGACAGTCGGCTGCAATGATAGAGTTCTAGTGTCATGAAGAGCCAGAGGATGGGATGTAGCCCCTGCTTTTCTTGACCGTTTACTTTTTTTTTTTTAATGTTGCATAAGAGTTGAGTAAAAGTTGAGTTAAAGTTACAGGTTGAGGCTGAAATCCACAAATTAGACCACATGTCGCACATTGTTTGCGTTGTTTAACTTGTTCTCTAGACTTGGAACAACCAGAAGGCACGGGTGTGGTCGTATTCAGTTGTCTTTCTCAAGCACACACTTTTGGGGTGCTCACGCTCGGTGGATGTCTGGGCTGTCATCAGTGATGTGAAGTGGACCAGTCTCTGAACTTCCTTGAGCCTCAGTTCATATCATAAATGGAGATAAAAACACCCGCCAAGACCTAACGTCGAGTAGCATTGATTTACCGCTCATCGTACTGCACACGCCGTGACTCAGAAACCAGGCTCCAGACCCGCCTCGTCTCCTAAGCTCTAGCCTTCGGTGTTCGTTATGTCCACGTGGTTATTGAATGGCATTCACCATTTACACAAAGGACAGTTGCGTTCTCCACACCCCACACCCACTGCCGTCGTTACGATTTTTAGGGCGTCACAATCATCAACCCGTATGGAGTGTATGGCGATGCGAGGGGTCGGATGGGGGCACACCGCGATGCGCGTGCCGGGTGGCTGCAGGTCCTTCCCTTGCCTTCTGTGGAAAACCCGCTCACTCCGCTGAGGGGCAGTGCCGAACCCCCGCATGTGTTTGGGGTCCGATCCGGATGCTTGCTTCTCGTTTTCGGTGCCCTGACTCCCCTCTCTGAGCTCGGTGATACGATTCACTATTATGTGGGTCTCGTCCACGACCTTTTCCCAGCCAGAATGTTCCCGGTTCTTTTTAAGTGAGGCTTAGTTAACTCAACATCTAGACTCTAAACTCAGACTGTTTGGGTTCAAATACAGCCTTTGATATGTCCAAGTTGTATGACTTTGGACAAGTTGCTTAATTATTTTTCTGTTTCTCGGAAGCACCGTCTGTAAATGTGGGAATAAAATCATGCTTTTCTCCTGGAACTGATGAGCGTGCGTTGTTTAACACACCCACAATGCCTAGAAAAGAACCTGGTAGATAGTGATCTATTATGCTTCCTGTTTATTTGTTTTTCAGCAAGGAAGTTACATTCGTATTGCCTAAATCTTAAAAAGATGATATTTTTATTGTGGTTTCATTCAGTTTACAGATTAATCTGCAAATAATTAAACTTCTATGATATTAGATCTTCCTATATAACCACAGGATGTGGTTTTCCATTTAATCAAGCTTTCTGAGTCTCTCTCAGCAGGCTTTTAGTGTTTTATCATTTATGTCTTGCTAATTTTCCATAAAGATTTATCTGTAGATACTTCATCTTTTTTTTGTTGCTGTTGTAATGTGTGATTTTCTTTATTATTTTTTTAAAAAATGCTTGTTATTTTTATATAGGAAAACTGTTATTGTATATATTAATTTTGTTTCCAGCCACCCTTAATATTTACTGATTTACTGTTCTATGGTCTGAAGGTTTTATTCCTCCAAATTCATATGTCAGCTCCTACCCCACAAGGTGATGGGATGAGCAGGTGGGGCTTTTGGGAGATGAGTAAGTCCTGAGCATTAGGGATAAAAGGGATTCATAAGAAAAGCCCAAGACAGCTCTCCTACCCTCTTCTGCCACGTGAGGACTCAGAGGAACTGGGACCAGGAAGCAGGCCCTCCCCGGACACTGAATCTCCTGGCACCCTGATCCAGGGCGTCCGGCCTCCAGAACTGGGAGGAGTCAGTTCCTGTTGTTTATAAGGTCCTCAGTCTTGGGCATTTTGTTACAGCAGCCCAAACAGACTAAGACACCTGTGAAAAGTGAATTCGACATGATGCTATTTTAGTAAAATGTCCAATACATTGCTTTTTATTTTTCTTAAGGAAATGTAAACATTCATTTGTAAAATCCATTATTGATAAGTAGGATAGAATCAGCAACTCCTTGATTGTCAGTTATGCTTATTTCTCATAAATAACTTTAAAAAAAATTATGTTAGATGGAAACAATAGTTGATACCACTACACATTTATTAGAATGGCCAAGTTCAAAATATTGACCACACTGAGTTCTGGTGAGGGCACGGGGCACCAAGAAGTCTCATTCAGTGCTGACGGGAATGCAAAATGTAGCCATCATGGAGGATAGTTTGGCAGTTTCTTACAAAACTAAACCTACTCCAACCGTATGATCCAGCAATCACACTCCTAGATACTTCCCTTATGGGGCTGAAAATATGTCCACACAACCACCTGCACGTGGATGTTGATTGCAGCTTTATCTGTAATTGCCACAACCTACAAGCGACCAAGATGCCCTTCAGCAGGGGACGGATAAATAGTGGTCCATCCAGACAGCGGACTATTACCTGGCACCAGAAAGGAATGAGTCATCAAGCCATAGAAAGACACGGAGCAAATGGAAACGCACATCGCTAAGGGAAAGGAGCTGATTTGACAAGGCTGCATACGTACCGTGTGATTTCAGTTCTGCGGAGCTGTAGGGAAGACCAGGCTGTAGAGAAGTGAGAAGGTCAGTGGCTGCCGGAGGTTGGTGGGGAAGAAGAGGCTGACAGGACCACGGAGGTTTTGTAAGCAGTGGGACTGCTCCATAAGACGCGATAAGGGCGGATACATGTCACCTGCCCAAACCCACAGAAAATGCAACTGAGAGTGACCTCACAGGAAACCGTGGACTCAGCGTGATCCTGATGGGCCGGTGTTGGTTCATCGATTGTAAGGAACGTGCCACTCCAGTGGGGGTGTCGGCAGCGGAGAAGCTACGTGTGGTTGGGGGATGGGAACATACAGGGCATCTCTGTACTTTCTGGTCAAGTCTTCTGTGAGCCGAAATCTGCTCTAAGACATAAAATCTATTTAGACGTATAGACAGCATTCAGAAGGGACAATATACATATACAAGTCCATGGGCATTTGCCAATTCCAGTCTGCATTTCATCCACGGTGACACATGCTAGGACTGTTCAATCTGACAGATGCTAACATTTGAGTGACCATAGCAGACGAGTCAGTTAGCAGTGCTCACAGCCTGCTAAGAGCTGTAAGTCACCATTCTCTCCTCCTCTTCCAACCTTTCTGTCCCTGGCTTTCTGGAAAGGCACACCACAAAGACCAGACGACAAAAAAAGCTGACCTGTTAGTTATTTGTTTGGGTTTCTCTTCAGGGCTGCACCTGTGATCTCAAAGCTCTCGGTGACTCGCTTTGGCCGCCGAGGAAGCTGAACTGACTTGTCCCGACCTTTTGTGACCTGTGCGGAGGCTAAATCCCAGCCTGGAGGAACAGACTCGGTGCGGGCAAGCCCGGGGTCAGCTGTGTTTATCAGGACAGGCTCACGGGGTGTCTTTCTGCCGTGCAACCCTCTCTTTGCACACTCTGTTTTCTTGCGGCACTTAGAATCATTAATGCATTGATTGCTTTTACTCTAATCCATCGTTTCAAATATCGTACGTCTCAGTGTCTAATGGTGGGAAGCGACTCTTTAAGAATTTCCTTGTAGTAAGTGAGAGTGGCGAGCAGAACATAACCAGTCAGCAGGATGTACCCAACACCCTCAGTGAGGACGGCAGGCTCGATCGAAGAGGACGAGGCCACCACTTTTGAGCACAGGCGTCTGGAAGGGAAAGAGGGGGAGACCCCAGAGTCCCCCACATTCCCCCGCAGTCCGCCCCTGGCAGGGGCTTTTATTCTGTCTGTAACATTAGTACTACGCTGGATAAGTCGCTTCCTCTTCCTGGTCTTCATTTCTTCCAGGGTGGAATGAGAGAATCAGCCTGCCTTTGTGGTCTTCAACCCCAGAACCCCCAAGGGGCTTATAAAAATGGCTGATGTCCAGGTCCCGCCTCAGATCACCTGAATTCAAACATTCAGGGCCCTGGTTTGCATAGGGCATTGGTGATTTCTGACCTGCCCCAGGGGGCCATTAGGCAGCCCCGTGGGGCACCCGTGGGACACCCTGAAGACCCTTCTGTTTCAGAATCTCTGCATCTTAGGAGTTTTTTCGAAGGCCAGCTCCCAGCACATGTCCGCGGGCTGGGCTCGTCGGAATCGGGGACTCACTCGGGAGTTCTGAAATGCAGTGCGGTTCTGTTGAAATGTTCAAGAGGAAACTGAGGCGAGGAGACGCTTAGGGGAGGAAAGAGCCCGTGTCGAGAGTCTGATGCGCCGTAACACTGGCCGCAGGAGGCCGTGTGGGATCCAAGGGGTGCCACCGACCGGCTGCACCTCGCAGACCTCTGCCGCCTGCCGGTGACAGGAAGCCCCACCCGCTGACATGGAAGCGAAGTCCCACCGGCTCCCCCAGCAGAAAGAGCGGACGGACTTCGGTCGCCTGTGGCCCAGCGGTTGGTCCTCTCCATCCCGGACCTGGCTCTGCTCTGGTTTCACCGGCGTCTTTCTGAGACAGACTCGCTCGGAGCTGTCAGAAGCTCCACCGTCCTCCAGTCCCTCAGCAGCCTCGAAAGCACGAGTGCAGCCAAGCGTACCGTGCTGTTCTTCCCCTCTGACGGTGGGGGACACTGAGGCTTAGGATGCTACCTCAGCTCAGCCCAGGCCTGTTTCCAGTGGCAATATCAGGACTCAGACCCAAGTCTGTGCAGAGCCTCAGCTCCTAACCAGGACACGGGCTCCCTGGGGAGGGGCACGCAGTCAGGGCCCCCCAAGGAGTTCTCCAGTGTGTCCCCAAGATCCCAAGAAGCTGCTGGAGGGTGCCCTAACCCCAAAGAGTGGGGACCAGCAGTGCCACCCCGAGAGGAGGGTTAGGACGTTGAGAGGCACCTGCTCCCCTTTTGTTAGGACGCGCTGCCCTCTGCTGGTTGCTGTGAACGCTCTGGCGCTCGGGGTCGTGTGAAACCCAGAGCATGCACTTTTTTACTTAGATTCTCTTGCTGGCAGCCAAGTTACTTCAAATAGGAATACTTCGTAACATGTGTAATTCGTTTATAATTGCGTAACTTTTTTGAGGATATATGTGTGTGTACTTAGCTACAAAGCTCTAAAGCATATCACAATATCACATAACTGGCAATAACATTGCATGAATATACAACTGACAACTCACACAGAAAGACCAGAAAAGAACTGGGTTGAGTATAGAATTAAGATAATAGACAAACGAATGGCAGAGCTTACAAGGAACCTTACTAATTGGTGTAGTGCCATGATAAAGAGCTAACTTTTATTACCACCTTTTTACCATTAGGGGAGCCAAGGCACAGCGAAGGCAGGCAGACACCTCGATCACGGTGTCTGCCACGTGCGTGCCCAGCAGGTATTTCAGCCCAGATCCCCGAGTTCAGCCTGGCTCCCGGGGAAAATCAGCACAGACTCCAGGCTGGTGAAGACCTTGACACCAGAACCTAGAATGAGTAGCAGGGTCCTAAATGGTCCGGGAAGTATCAAAAAGTAAGTGAGAGTGTGTGTTTGCTCAGGAGCCACGTGTGCCCGTGAGCACTGAGGTGACGAGCCGCAGGAAGTCCCCACGACCGTGAGGAGCTCGCGGAAGCCTGTCACTCTGATGCGTGCTTCGTAGGTATCACGTCATGTTCAGTCTCCGAAGTCCTCTAGGGCGTAAAGTTTTCCTTTGTGTTTTCGGATGAAAGGAAGGCTTGGAAAAGGCTCATGGGTTGAAACTTCGACGGTCACCTTTGTCTCCTGGAGTGGGGAGTGGTGGGTCCCCTCCGACTGGTGCCAGACTTGGGCGCATCTGAGCAAAGGCAGGCGCCGCCACGTTTCGATGGTTCTAGGACCTCGTCTGACGTGGTGTATCGCAAAGGTGACTGTGCGTTCGGACACCCGGGCATTTTGCCACCCTGCAGGTTTGGGTCCATCAGCTCTGCAGTGGGGCTTGGAGCGGAGCGGTGCTGCTAAACTCCCAGCGGACCCGGTTCTGCTGGTTCCTGGACCGGAGAGCCGTAGCAAGAGTCTGCAGACCCTCTGAGCATTCGGCTGGACCAGACGTGGGCGCTCCCCGGCTCCTGAATGCCGAGGGAACCGGTGGGTCCGTCGGCCCATGTCGACGTGTCTGCAGGTCCAGATCTGCCCTCTGCTGAGCGTGACATCGCTTTTGTCAACACACGGTTGCTCTTCCTTACGTGCCCTCAAGAGAGTCACGCTGAGATCTTTCCACCCACCTCCTGGTTAATGAAAGTCGCCCGCTCGGCGACAGTACATGCTGCTTCTAAGGGGGGCTTCCTGGAGGCGATGTTTCCAAGGAAAGAGACCCTGAAGTATTGTTGAATACTGACTCTTTGGGGTTTAGGAATTTTCTCACTCGCCTCCCTTCTTCCTCATTCCCATTCCTTTCCTCTTGACCAAAAATACATGTAAAACACCTGGAATTTTGCGATTCCTATTTTCTCTCGTGTTCTGTCTCTCTGTGTGGCATTTTCGAGGATGTGTCACTTTCCCAAATGCAGCAGCAAATGGAGACAGGCCTGACCTCCTTCTCCACCTCCTCTCCCCCAAACCCCACACGCAGAGGGACTATTTTGGAAGCGACCCTGGCAGTTTCCCCACCATGGTGTCAACCCAGCCACTCTTTCTGGACCGGGTATGCAGCTGCATCCCCCAGATCAGCAACCCCAGCAGGCCGCCCACGGCTCCACCGACTTAATGAGTATTTTATTGCCTTCGAAACGGTGCTTTTTGACCCGCTGGGGTAGCGTTTGCTGATGCTTGAAGCTAACGAGAACATCCCAACCCTCCGCAAAGCATCACGGGAGGCTGCACCCTGTCTCGGGGCCTCTGGGAAACTGAAAAGTGCCGGAGGGAGGGGTTCAGGGAGGGGTTCGAGGGCGCTGGCGGGAGGCATTGGCGTCCGCTGTTCTGAATTTGCAAACCTATGTCCGTTGGGTTCTGAGTCTAAGGCATCAGAGAAGCTAGAAAAATGTCTGAGAGCCTCACTGAGGACGTTCTTCTCTGAATTCAAGTCTTCAAGTGGAAAATAGGCGCGTCCATGTGTACGTCGATCTGCACATATAAATGATGACGTCGGCGACCCCTGCGTTCAGCCTGAGTGCTTTGCGTCCCAGTCAGCAATGAACCATCCAAACGGGCAGCCCATCCCTGCTTCGGACTAGCCGCTGTGATAACAGCAATAATAATAACATATCTATGTGTCGATTTAAAATCGTGCATTTAAAATCATGCATTAATATATTATTAATAATGATGATATCCTAAAAGCTATTCTAAAGTTTATAAAGCCATGGTATTACAGCAATTTAGAGAAGCAAAAGAAAAAAGAAAAGAAAAATTATTCCCAGCCTCAGCATTTTAATGCAATCAGTGAGAGTTGGCTCTTATTTTCTACCTGTCACTTTACTCTGTGTACCCTATTTCATAGGCATATATGTAGCGACCCTGTAGTTTTGTGTCCCAGTTTTTCTCATTGACATTTTCACATGCCAATTACAAGCCCACGTATACGTGAGAATCCAATATCTATGTCGATTATTTTGACTAGCTTTGTCATTTTTATCCAGCCGGTATAAACAGTGTATGAACAGATGCACTCGGTGGCTCCATCACTAACAAACAGTGTTCAGAGGTAGGGAGTGAGCAGCTCGGTGTTCTCTGGTGTGTGTTTTATGGCTGTAGCAAGCGGCCGGCGTGGAAAGAGGGTGTCGGTGGACGGGGATGCTCGCATTGGCTCAACCAGCCTGTCGTGCTGCTCACAGCCCCTGGCCTCGTGGCCAGTCAGTGTCTCTGAAATCAGGCTCGGCGACACCTGTTCAGCTTGCTGTTAAGTGCATGGCAAGCACTCCGTGACAGGCGTCACGAAAGCAAGCACACATGTGACATATTTCAATGCCACTCGGTGGCTGTTATTTTATGCTGCTTTCTGGAAGGCTCGTACTATGCCCTTAGCACGAGTCTTACTAACTGGGGGCACTGCTACTGATATGGAATTCGAAAGCGGGCAAACGCAACGACACCCACGACTAGCCAAGGGAGTGCACAGCATGAGCCGCCCTGAGCTCTGCTCGCAACCCCGGGGGGCTGCCCGAGGTCAGCTGTTCTTGGGATCTGTTCTCAGTCCACCTTTCCCTTGCTCTCGCGTTGCCACTTGGGCCCCCTGATCCTCTTGTCCTGTCTGTCTTCATCGTAGTAGGCTTGACGGTCATTGATTCCACCTGCCTTTCTTCTGGTTTGCGCTGGAGAGAATTTCAGAATGGTGAGGGCTGTGGAGAACGTGACGATAAGCCACGGTCCCTGGCTCCAGAAGCGATTAAACAATCAGAATTGTTGCCCTGTTGATAAATTCTGGGATGTTATTATATGCGAAATACGTCTTTCTCTTTTTCTCTGATCTCAGCAAGTGTGAGAGGGTGGGAAATAAAATCTATCTATCTCGTTATTTTTGTATAACCACAAACCAGCAGACACAGGTAAGTGTGACATACCAGTGAATGTAGCCATAACAAAAGTACAGAGAGATAAAGCTTTGTTAAGAAACCGTTGATGAAAGTAACATCATATAATGCTACCTGATCTTCAAAGTAACAGCAAGGTGGTTACTATCTAGCAATGCCTCGAGTTACATCCTTCTTTGGCTAATGGACACAGTGCAATCTGGAGCGTGAAAGGAAGAATGTGTTGACTTTCCAAATTATTTTGCCAGTGTTTTCAGAAAATATCTCACAAACACCTTCCAGTAAGTCGAATTTCTTTTTAATATATATTTTTTCCCATTCATACATATTCATAAGCCAACTAACTGTCACTTGGGCTGCTTCCGGCCACCCGTGTAGATGATGAAGCTCCTCCCAGCGCTGTGTGCTCCTCTCATTCCCCAGCTCCTAGTGCTGTTTGGTTGGGCCATGCAATATTTGGGGCCAGTAAACGGAGAAGAGAAATGACCGTTCCACCAAGCATGCCTTCATCATCTTTTTCTCTTCCTGCTACAGCAACCTTGGGGGCAGTGGCGGGAGGAAGGGAGCATGCTTTGCAGATGGACATCAAGATGGAAAGTGATACAAGGTAAAAGGCAGCTGTGGAACCCACACCAAACTATGATGTGAGGGAAAAGTAAACTGTGCCCAACCACTGAGATGTCAGAGCTTCTGTGTTGCACTAGTTGGCACCAATCGACCTGAGTAATAAAGCTTTGCAACAAAGTGGTTCAAACACCCACAATGGTCTGGGGCAGGGACACTCCCATGTGTCTTGCGGGTATTTTGGGTATTTTGCACATCAAATTAAAGATGCACAGCTGCTGCCCAGACAATTTAAATATACTGCTTAATTATTTTCAAGAGATCATTTTTATAATGTGAATTTTCCACAGTGGCCATAATCATCTCTCTGCCTCTTCTCTGGATGTTTTGGTTCTGAACGTGGTCCTCTTTTAGAGGCTGGTAGGTGCTGAGTAATTGTTATTATGTGATTAATGTCTATGCCCAACATGACATGACTTGATCAGGTGTTCAGGCAGCGTGTGGATGATGCCAGGTTTATGCTTTACGAATGGATGGATGGATGAATGGATGAATGAGTGAGTGAGCACACCCATTCTGAATGTCTCGTTTTCAGAAACAGCAGTTTCCTGATTTGTTCGCTTGTAAGTAGTGTTGATCACGACGGAAAGAGAAGAGGCTGTGGGATCAGGAGTCCCGAGTCTAAATCTCACTTCCACGGCACCAGCTGTAAGACTTTCTACGAGATACCTGTCCTCTCTCAGCCTCTTCCTCACTCCGCTTAAAATAGAAAACGAAGGGATGGTTCGTTGAGTCGCTGTAAAAATGAAATAGATGAAAGTATTGAACATCCCTGAGATTAGACACACAGTAAAAAAAAATTCTCAGTAAACATCAATTTTCCCAATAAACATTAGATTCTTCAGGGGAATCACCGCCTCATTTGAGATGAAGTGGGGGGGAAAAAAGTCCAGTTCAGATGACTTGTGACAGCTAGGTGGCACCATTGAGTCAATATCAACCCTGTTCCCGAAATAAAGGGAGAAAACGTCAATTCTGAAAGTCTAGAAATGCGTCTTTATCCAGTGTGATCACAACACACTGTGGTCACAACACACTAAAGACCACGTGGTTTCTGTGTCACGGCATCCAGAGCTGCAAATTGTGCCTGTTTTTTTTTTTTTATTGCTTTCTAATACTTATTGACATAGTTATTATTATCCTCATAGTCATTATTATATCTCCATTTCTATCACTTTCCAGTTTCTTTGCCCAGGGATGTTTATCAGAGGGTCACCAGCCTTTCCCAGAGAGGAAAGAAAAGTTTCAAATTCCGTTTCTGGAGTATGTTCACATTTTGCCCGTGTAGCAAAAAGCCTCTTCCCATAAAGAGGGGTCCCTGAGTGATAACAGGAATTGTCCAGCCCTTCTGGGCAGCTGAGCGACAGAAAACGAGCAGATGACACTGCTAAGGCGTGACCCTCCTCTGTCCTCAACTCCTGGTGCTTCCCAGGAGGGCGGCTTCTCTCTGCCCCTGGGAGAGGGTCCCCGAAAGCCCCTTCTCTTCCCCAGGAAGGTCCCCCGTCTCAGACTCTGTCCCACTGCCTGGTGGGACCCCGCTCTTGATGGCGCCACACTCATTTAGTTCCGACTACTTTTCCTTTTCGGTACCTTTGCCTCTTCCCTACCTGATGACATGTTACCCAGTCCTGGGATTCAGCAAATAAATGCCAGTTCAGCTTTAGTTTTCACGACTGCCATTCAGACTCCCTTCGCTGGAGCCAGTTCCTTCTCCCGAAGGGGCAAAGAGAGTCATGTTTGTCTATTTCTGTGGGAACCTTCCAGAACTGAGCTTCTGGGACTCTCCCCTCTGCTGAGATGTGTGTCCCTAACGGACACGGCCTCCTTCCCTTTGCATATTCAGTGCGTGTCTAAGGCGGGTCGTTGAAGCATTTTTCGGTCTCCAGGCTTTCCTGTCTTCATAAAACAAAGGTCCTCCCACCTTCCTGCCGTGACAGGGCCCCGCACAGGGCCAGGCGCGCGAGCCGCTCCATCTGCATCCCTTCTCTGTCCTCACCTGGTGTCTGAACCTCGCGGAGACCCCCCCAACCCCCCAAGTGCAGCCTGGCGCTCCCCAGCTCTGCTCTGTGCTCTGAATCATACCCTAGTAACTGGCCATGTGGCAGTAGGGTCCCTGAGGGGTGCAGAGGACCCCGATTCTCTTATTAAAGTTGAATTCCGTGTGCCCAGCGTTGGGTATGGCGCAGAGCAGCTGCCGAGCCAGCCCGTGTTTCTGAAACGCACGAGGAGTGAACGAGGGAGGCCGGGCTCCTGCCTGCGGTGACTCCGCCACCTGCTGCGTCCCACCCACACTCTGCCAGGTGGTTCAGACCCCTCCCGGGTGGCCTCCCAGGTCATCCCGGGCCCTCGGATGACGCCCCCGCCTCTGCGGTCCCATGATGCCTTCGCAGACGTTTCTCATCGCTTTGCTCACACACTGGCGTTCTCTCTTTCCTGGGGCTCCTGTTCCCCCACAGGGTGTGGGCGCTGTACAGGTGGAGGTTTTAACCGAATCATCCCAGTTTTCCTGACCTTAGGGCTCTGCCTATGGGAGGCACTGAAGAGATATTTGTTGACTAGATGGGCAAGAACATATGTCATGTTTTGCAGCAATACTATATCCTATGAAAGCAGGAAGGCAGCCCAAATATAAGGGTGGACTGAAACACAGCACTGTCTTTCTGGAGAGCTGCGAATGGGAAGAAAAAAGGCAACACAAGTAAAGGTATGGCTCACAGATCTGCCGAGAAAACGCGTTTGCAAACCCTCTTGGCTCCCAGAGTCCTCCTGGGACTCAGGCGATAATTAGCAATGTTCACACAAAGGCGACAAGGCAAATGAAGCATTTTCACCATACTCAGCGCCAGAGTCTCCAGTAGAGATATCAGCAGGTGAATCCCCACAAGCGATGACAGCTACAGTTGAAAGGTCGTGAGGGACGGTGAAGGGGGCAAAGGTTACGTCTCAGTAAAAGATGGCTCCGCAATGTCTGACTGTGAACTACAGCTCTTGAAAAAAATGGACAGTTACAACACCTGACTATTTTGGTGTCCTGAGATCGATTTCAGTGGATATGTTGGGCAGGGGGCTTGGTTCCCACACCAACAGCAGGCCATCCTCCAGACACCAGCTGGGGGTCCGATGACTCAACTCGACTCTGACACTGTCTGCCAGGAGACGGTGTCACAGCATCAGAGGGCACAGCTAAGGGCTCGGTCTTAGAAGACTGCCCCCTGCCCCCACAACACACACAATGATGCCACTCACAAGCCCGCCTCTCCACGTGCTCACCAGCCCCACCTGGAAGGTCCCCAAACCCTGTCCTTTTAGGTTTTTATGGATGTTTCATTACTGAGTCATGATTGATCAGTTCAATCTCCAGAATATTTCTCACCCCCAGATATTAGGGGAAGAAAGATACTGAAAGTTCTGAGTCTCTAAACAAACAGTCGGACCCCTGGCAAACAGCCCCCTCCCTGGGTTACCCGAGAGCTTTCCAGAAGTCACTTCAGCAACAGGAGATGCCTCTGTGTCTCTTGTCACAGGGTGTTCCAAGGGATTTAGGAGCTCTACCAGAAAGGGTCAAAGAACAAATGTATATTTTTTTATTATAATTCACAAAATCAAAATGACTCTGGATATTTATAATACCAAGAGCTTTACAAAGATGTTCCGTTATTATCATTGTTTTATAGATGAGGACAATGAGGCTCAAAGGACGAAACTGTTATTTATTTATTTATTTATTTATTTATTTATTTATTTATTGCCTATTTTCTTCAGAAGCATGAATCCATGGCAATTTAAGGTAGTGAATAAAAGTATGCACTCGGAGTCAAGTTAACCTCAATTGCAATCTGTTTTCTGCTCACAAATGACTATTTCACTTTAATCAAATTATTTCACATCTCTGTCTCTTTTAGTTTTCTTTCTGCAAAATAGGGCAAGTTAAGGTACCTTCCTCACGAAGGTGGTGGGAGAATGAAATAAACCAGTGAGAGTAAAGCACGATGCAGGTAGTTACTATTTCAGTGAGGAATAATGATAGATAATAGCTCTTCAAACATGTTTTGGAAGAGCTAATTGGGGAATCTTTAAACCCTTATTGGGTTATTTTTCAGATTGATTGTGCAGGAGTGTGCATGCCTGTGTCTCTCAGTGCCAGCCCGATGGTGAGACCTCATGGTTTTTGTACCCCCACAATCCTGACCCCCTACGGGTGGAATGGTTTGACTCCCAGCCCACCTTACTGAAACACTCACTCAATTCCAAAGCAGTCACATGCACTCTTTCTTAACGTGGAAAATCCCTAATGCTCAGTCTTCCCCAGCCGTTCCCCCACTTCTGTGCCATTGTCTTCACACCTCCTGCAAACACAATTCACACACTGTTAGACTTTGCACAGGGATCACTGAATTACAGCCCCGCTTCAATATCTGTGATGCGATCAAGGATGCCTGGCTAATAAACCTAAGACTTAGGATTCATCCAGGGACATCATGTGAGTCTTAGGTTATCAGATCAATTCACTCATTCAAAATCACTTAAGTGACACCTGCCATATGCTTTACAAGGCACTTAGGGACAGGACGTAACGCTGCCCTCAAGTAGTTACGGCCTGGTAAGAAAACAGTAAGTCACGTCAAAGGAGGTATAAAATAGGTACGATGCAGAAGGAGCTCAGAATGGGGCATTTCCAGATGTGGGGTCCAGATGTCCTCCCATCCCCACCACCTAACGCAGTGTTCTCGTCATGTAGTACTCATTATCTTATTTTGGTACAGGCAGATGAATCGGATGAAGCTCAAATGGCCAAACATACAGGTTTACCTCTACTTAGAAACAGGTTAACTTATGGGAAGCTTTAAAGATTTTAAAGCAAAGCTCTCAGTTCTTACATTCAAAAGTATCTGTTTTATATAAAAATCTAGTAAATTCAAGTGTTGGTGAAGTATTACTGGCAAACTCCAGCGCTGCTATGATGGCAGACCTACAAACGTTCACAGGTTGAAAGATCATAACTAGCAAATTTATAAGCAGAAGAGCTGCTTTACCTGTCTTCAGATTTCCTGTCTCACAATGCATATCCCTCCATCTTCCTGGTCCTTGTGCCCTGAATCCAGAAAGCAAAGCAAAGCAAAGCAAAGAAATGCATATATAAAACCAGAAATGATCCATAATGATGACAGAACAAAATGGTTCATGGATTTGCAGAACTATGAGATGGTATCGATGATGATGATCACAGGAGCTAATAATTATTGATTGCATGTTAAATCAAGGTATCGGGTGAATGTTTGCATGTATAGCATTTACTCTTCTCCCCCCCAAAAACATGTAGCATCCTGAGTTTCAGAAAAGAATGTCGAAGCCTTGAGACTGTCCAACCATCATCACAAAACAGGAAGCGGCAGAGCTGGACCGCAGGCGGCGTGGTCCAGGGCCGAGCCCTCAGTACCCACGTGATCCCTCAGCTCCTTTAACTCTCTTTCACGTCACGATTTTAAGTGAAGTCTGAGAGGTTACATCCTATGCCTGAGGTATCAGTGAGTGACAGGGACCTTAAGTGTTCCAACTCTAAGGTTCTATTTTTTTTTAAACAGTGTACATGATGCAATTTTTTGAAGCTTTGTGTGGAACACCCATGACAGCTTCTCAGTTAAAGAAAAAGACTCAGCACTGAGGCACGGATCAGAATGAGGGTGGGCCGGTCAGCTTTTCCAGCTCTGGACAGCTGTGAGCTTCTGGATGTTGGCATTCACCTTATCTGCTTGCCAACCAGCCGATTCTTCCCTGAGCTATGTTTTCCTTTTTTATTTGCTCCTTGACAAATGTACTCAGTAACAACTAAGCCAGGCTAGGAAGCTCTGTTTACAGACTCTTTTTCAGCTCAAGAGGCTCGAATCTGCCTCCCGAGTGATCATGACAGTTTTACCGAGTGACTTGCTACTGGAGAGCACGCATCTCTAACTGTCCAGCAGCCCCCTTGTCACCTGCCGATCAGCTAAGGAAATGACACCTAAGTTTAGTTGAGTTCATTTAGTTTGTTGTTTGTTTGGTTTTGTTTTTATAGCAGCTCCATACCTCAAGGTACCGATTTGTGATTTGGTCAGGGCACCTCAGCTTCTGTGAGAAACGATGCCAGATCTCACTGGCTTAATATCGCAGAGGACAATTCCTCACTCGTGCGATGGTCTGATGCGTGTGGCGTCTTCCTTTCTGCAGACTCACAGCCTCAGGCTGCGTCTCTTCCGTGGCCCCCAGATCACTCTGAAGTCTCCTACTGGGCAGCCAGGCAGAAAAACTTGGGGGTTCATGGGAGATCTGGGTGGGGGGTTGAGACTGAAAGTGGCACATGCCATCGATGCCACATTTCTTTGGCTGGAACTGTCACATAGGTTTGGTCTATGATACGATCTTTCTACAGGACCGTGGGGGGAAGTAAACAGATTTGCTGACTGTACAGTATCATCTCAGTCCCAGCTGTCAAGTGGCTCCTTTTCTGCATTTTGTATCTATTTAATTGGCCCCAGAGATAAAAACCAAGAAGTAAAGCTTCTATACGCAGTCTTTCACTAAGTCCTATTTTCTCGCTGTCTCTTTCTGTGATGTTCTCTTTCCCCCTTCACGAATCCAGCTTTTCTCTATTGTGATGATCACTGTCTGCTTTTAGCCATTCATTTTCACCCCGTAGGAATTTTTTTTAGTCTTCACCTACCTGGTCTGCTACCTGCCGTCAAGACTTTGCCAGTCCAAGGTCCAATCTGCTGTTACACTTGTTTTAATGAAGCAAAACTATGACCATCTTTCTCCAGGGCTTTAAGTCTTCCAAGCACTCTGTGACTTTTAGGATGAGCATTCGGTCTCTTGGGAATGCAAAGGCCCCTTAACGATCTGCCTTTATTTGCCCATGTAGTTCTATCTATCTGTCTGTCTGTCTGTCTGTCTATCCATCCATCCATCCATCCATCCATCCATCCATCCATCCATTTATTTTTGCCTCTCTTCTCTCTGCCTTCTTTCCTCCAGCCAACACAAACCACCTTTTTAAATTAAAGCTTTTATTTTGACATATTGCAAATTCACATGTAGTCGTCGGAAATAATACACCAATCACCTGAACTCCCAAAATGCATCACGCCTCTACCTCCCGCATAACTCTCCAGAGCAACGTTGCTATCTGACCCTTGCCGACGACATACTCCACGATGTACTCTTTGCTTTACCTGTTCCCTTCGGTGGGAATTGCCCGCCTCTCCCCACTCCCCGTTCCCCTCCCTACTCCCTGGGACGTGTCCTCACATCCACACACCCTTCTGGGCATTTGCACTCTGCACGCTCCATGCACAACTCGACCTCCAACGGGCTCCTGAGGAAGAACCCCAGGCCTTTGGCAAATCCTTCCCACTCAGCCGGTTTCTGCAGACCTGGGGCCTGAGGCCATGTGGCTGGTTTGCGCTGACAGTGACGTTTGTGTGTGGGTCTCGGGCCAGACTCTCTGTTTGAGATCTGGAGGGAATGGAGACTGAGGAACTACGGTTGGTCAGTGGGAGTTCCCGCCTGTGTGACCGACCAGCAGGGACCTCAGAGAGTGGGGCTCAGGTGAGCTGCCCCGGCCGGGGACACCCCACACGTGCTGGTGCCCAGCGCTGCAGGCAGCGTTATTGCCATTGTGCCGATCGGCCAGGAGAGGCCAACGGGCAGGCCGTGCCTCTTCTCCCCTGAACTTCACCCTGCTTGCCTTTGCTGATCTGACTGCTCTCCTCTTGCTGTAATAGACCACAACCGACTATGGCGGCTTTTCAGGGCTCTGAGTCCTAGTTGACCGCTGTCCTAACGCTGGTCTTGAATCCTCAGCATGGCACAGGATCTGGTTTCAAAGCTAATTAGCTGTGCGACCACGGACAGATAAAAACTCTTAGTTTTATCATCCGATGTGTGGGATAGTAATAATAGGGCTTCCCTCACCTGTGAGGGTTCCATTTAAAGCACTAGACTTATAATTAAGGGTCAGTAAATATTAGCTGCCATCACTGTGGTAATTACTGTATCATGAGCATTTCTATGTTATTAATTATTTTATCGTTTTTGTAAATATCTTAAAATATCTGTGGACCCTTGCAGCAAAGGTGACAGTGACGTTTATATGGCCAGCCCACTATTGCTGTGGATCCAAATCTTTTTTTTTTTCTCCAGCACTGTGACTAAAACGGCTCTGGGCCTACACATTCTGACATCGTATTTAGGATTATTTCCTTAGGACACTTTCCAGAGATACAATTCCTGGGTCAAAAGATTGAACACTTTAATATTTTCTGATGCATATACCAATAGGTTGCTTTCCAAAATACGTGTACTATTTTGCCCCTTTAAAAACACAGTAAAATGTTGCCCATTTTCTTAGACCCGTGAGGGCATAGGAAATAAATGATTTCCTTGGTTCCGACTTCTCAGAGTAACCTATCATCCTAATGTGGCCATAAATTTCTTGAGAATGAACTGAAAGAAAAAAAAATGTTTGCTCTCTCTGGTGGAGGAGATGGAAGGTCCGTATTTGCACAGACTGAAATTAAGTATATTCCCTACTCACTCGTCTGTGCATAAGAAGAGAATCCAACTAACGTGCACCCTAATGCAGAAAAAAACAACTTCCATTAGCAAATCTGCATCTATTAGAGAAGATTAAGAGGGAAGGAAAACATTTTTACTTTTAGTTCCA
Organism: Macroglossus sobrinus; assembly: GCA_004027375.1. Taxonomy (NCBI): domain Eukaryota; kingdom Metazoa; phylum Chordata; class Mammalia; order Chiroptera; family Pteropodidae; genus Macroglossus; species Macroglossus sobrinus. The sequence goes on from PVKZ01004110.1 coordinate 63,368, forward strand.
CAGAAGGCATTAATTCATTAGGCAGAGCTATGCTAATCACGTTCATGCATAACGCGATAGTCTTGACACGAACGTTTGCACAAATCTGAGGCAGGAAATGAATATTTTTCCAGAGGTGAATTTTAATTTTGGCTTCTCCAAAGTGTATGACTGGCATTCTTGCATTTTCACCTTACCTACACACACCTCTCACAATAAAATGGGGATGACAGGTCACATAAAATTTGTAGCAGCAGACTAAAAATGTATCCTCTTATCTTTATGTCGGGACTTTTAAAGTGTCTCAGCTCCTGCTGATGGCTGGCGCACAGGAAGGCAGCACAGACGTCTCTGACTCCAGCTGGCAGAGGAACGCAGGCGTCTCTCTGAAGGTCTTGAGACCACAAAGCAGCATCCTGGCATCTCCGGATGCTCTTTAAAGGGTGAAGACTTTGCCGGCTCATTTTACCTCCCCCGGCTCCCCAAGACCTAGCAGGAGGTGTACAGAAGGACTATCTAAGGTTCTAAGGTGAAGGTTTTTTAGGGGTGCCGTGCAGAAGCTGTGGCTAGCAAATAGGTTCAGACTCGCGTGGATCACTCCCATCCGCCTCGCCAAAGGTACCATCCACTGTTCGGCAAACCACTCTGTCCCTGACCTTGTAGTAAATGTTGCCTCAGAGCCCACGTTCAGATCACCCTTGGCACCCATCCTGTCCTCTGCATTCCTGTGCAGCCAAGTCCTGAATGCCCCTGTGACCTCAGCCGAGCGTGTCTGTCCGTGATTCCTTCTGCCTTCCTTCTGGATGGTCCATGGGCACAGCGTATCATAGTAATGACACTGTGACACAGAAACTCATGCCACAGTGATTTCTGCATATGTCTTCTCCCTTCTATGAACTGTCAGCCTCGCAAGGAAAGGAATTTTGTCCGATTAACCTTTATATTTGCAGTGGAGATGCACACGTAGCCGTTGTTAAAGCAAAGCCTGGCAGAGGAATACATGAGCATGCTTAGCTCATTGGCCCGTTAAAGGCTTTGTGTAAATGTGCTATAATACAGCAGGGTGTTGGGGACATTTAGTTCTTCTTTAATTATATATGTATTATATATATAATATTTCTTAAACACCTACTATATCCCAGGCACCACTCAGATCCTGGCTCTTTTTCTAATAAGCTGTGTGGCTTTAGACGAAGTACCAGATTTTTCTGCGTCTTGGTTCCCTCACCTGCCAAGTGGAGATGGTGGTCTAACTTGCAAGCGGTTTCCCACGTTCAGTGTGAAACGTTATTTAAAGCTCTCAGCATGGAGTCTGCTTAATGACTGATGTTCTCCTTCCTTGTCGTTCTGACAAAAATCTGTAAATCAGTCAAGAACGCAATGCCTTTTCTAGTTAGAACTCTGTGGTTTTTCATGCTTCCTATGAAAGAAAACAGGAAGTACAAAAAGCATTTCTCAGAAGTAGTCTCGGCTTGCCGTCAGGGATGGGTCAAGGGCGTTTCTCAGACTAGAATACGTAGCAGCGCATCCTTATAGTCCTACGACGTACCGTGTCTCAACAACCCTGTAAATTGGAAGGCGCTTAATTCTATTTTTTTTTCTAATGTGGAAACTGAGTCTCGGAGCAGTCCAGTGGCTTCCTTGTGGCTACTAGACAGGAAGCACAAGGTGAGTGGGTGTCGCCCTGCTCCTGACACCCACTGAACACGTGCCAGTCTCTGAAACCTTCACCTGTGAGAGATACTGCTGCTTTAGCACACACTTCAGCAAAGGATTCTACCTGTTGTTTTCCCAATGGGCTCGGTTTCCGGTGGCCCTCTGGTTTCTGAGCTCCCTGTCTCGTGCTTCTGGAATCCTGCGAGCAGGGCTTGGTAAATATGTCATCAAGGTAGCGAGCGTGTCATAAACCCATCAGCCTTCCCCAGCTCCACCCACGCTGCCTGAGCACTGCACCTGTACACACAGCCCAGGTAGATGCTGGTGAGCCACAGTGGGAGGCAAACGAGCCCGCTCTCCATGGGCTGGAACCTTCTTCTGCCCGAGTTCACGTTTCAGCGGATTGGTTTGCTTCCTGCAGCTGGCTCAGCAGTTTTGGTGACTGTGACAATAGTTTGCACGGATTTGTTTTGACCCCTCATGAGGCTTGACCTGCTGTCATGCCCCTCTGCATTTTCCATGCTGGATGTGCTTTGGGAGGAGGTTCGCACAGTGCGCCCCGATCGTGGATCTGAGGATGAACCGAGGACGCCGGAAATAGCTGCAGGAAGAAACACAATGAACCCCGTTCCCCCTTCTGGACTTGGGGAGTAAATCGCCTGTGCTCTCCTCTGGAATATTTCTTTTGAGGAGATAATGCGTTGAAAGGACTCTGGGCTGGCAGCCCGGGGACCAGGGCTTCTGAGTGGTTTGTTACTAGGTAACCACAGACAATTCTCTTTACCAATTTGTCCGTAAGAATCATTTGGAACAACAATTGTTTGGGAAAAAAATACAGATTCTTAAGCTTGTCCTCAGATTATTGCATCAGACCCTCCAACAGACAAGTCTGGGACTCTGTGTTTTTCACAATGATTTTTTTTTGGTAGGGTTAGAAATACTGGCCTTCAGGATCTCCATCCCCTGGCACCTCATGTTCAGTAACACATGGCAGTGCTTCTGTGTTGCTGGCTCATACTCCACCTGCTTCAGATTACCCAGAGACTTTGCTGAAAATGCAAATGCTCAAGCTCTGTGGAAGCCATGCTAACTCAGATCGATTCCTTGGAGTACGACTCACACGCTTTGATGACAAATCCTCCAAGTGATTTTTATCCACACTTAAACTTGGGAGCCGCTAATACAGTTTCTTTATGCCGTTTATAGAGTTTGGAGATATTATTGACATCCGAAGGCAGTTGTGAGGATTGCAAGAAATGCAGTATTTAGCATCGTTTCTGCCACGGGCAAGTTCTTGATAAATATTAGCTGCGAACATAATAGTGTTGAGTGCTTTTCTTGGACAGGAATTGCATCTTCAACGTCTGATTTCCAGACCATATGAGAAGGGGATATGGGAGCTGGTCAATGTATCCTTATTGATCTAAGACACTTTTGTATTTCAAAAGTGTATGATTTCTTTTGCTCTCCCTTCTCATGTATATTTTTGTATTAGAAGAATCTCCAGGGGGGCAGGAGGAAGGGCAAAACTGTCTGGACCAGAGCGATACTGATTCTGGTCCCCGTAAGATGCTACATTTAGAAGGCCCCACAGAACTGCTTGGGTAGTGTCTTCAGAGACAAGCAGGGCGGTTATTATTGGTCTCATTTCGTGTACAGAAAAACAGATCACAAGAGGACTGGTGGTCTTCTAGGAGGCTACTCTATTGGCTGGTAAAAAAGCTAAGACTGGAACTCAAACCCTGCAGCTTCTACCTAGAGGGAAGTCTTCTCCATTCCACCACATCACTTCTCATCATCATGATGACCGGTCTTTCATTAACATAAGCTCCATTTTCTAAAACTCTCCTTCCCTTGACTTCATCCTCTGCACTCATCCCTGTCCCCTTTTGTGATCCTATATTTCCTCGTTGGCCCCATCCTCAACTCATATGTGATAGATAAATAAATCAAGACACAAAGGAAGGTAGCTCCTTTGTTGTAATTGCTTTTGACAAAAGAGCGGTATGCATGGGAGCTGCTGACCCCGTCTGTAACGTGATGGTGGCAATTCAAACACCAGGACTCTGAACAGGTCAAAGAGATTCTGCTTCCCCTCCAATCATAATTGTGAAGGCAGCTCCCTCCTCTGTTCACATCTAAGGCCGCTACTGGCAATAGGATTATAGCACTATCTTTTTTTCTTATAAGAGATCTCCAACCCCTAGGGCATTAACGATAGTTAGAGGAAAGCCCAGGTTCTGTGGATCGCTGAGTACCTTGGGATTCACTTGAGATGCAGGCTTCCTAGTGAGTACCAATGTGGACATGATGTTGGAGCAGGCATTGGGCTCCACCAAGACAGAGGCCTCATGGACAGATGAAATCCAGCTTAGAGACCAGCATTCTGAGATCAGGCCTGGCAACTTGACCGTGGGCCTCTAGATAGGGAGGTCCACTCAGAGGCCAAACTGACATAACTTTGGTCCAGTGTTTCACGAGAGTGGAACATGATATTTTTACGCATTTTTCTCTGGGATATATTTCTACCTGGAATGCTGCAATATTATTTAATTCGTTCTTTACGTTTCACAACATAAGTAAATTGTCATCGAACTGCACTCAGCACTCAGATTAATTAAAATATACATCTTCCTCTTGGTGCATCTTAATTTTTTTCTCACTGATAATAATTTCTTGAGGGAGTACTTCCACCGCTGACTCTATTATTTTTATTTCAAATGTTTTTTGGGAAGTTATCATGTCTATGGTACAGATTAATATACTAAAAGCAAGCCAGTATTAAACATGGGAATTAAGTAATTTTAACATGTAAGAATATGAAGACTGCAGATGATTTAACCTTCTCAACATCCATCTTTCTATATATGTTCTTCATACTGTGCTATCTAAGGAAACCAATATTATCTCATCTCCCACATTATCTGTTTCTTGACACCTCTCATTCTACATGCAGACCAAGGCTATAGTTAATTGATGAAATATCTATTCATCTGTATCTATAGATATATATAGATCGATCTACCTATAGATATAGATATAGATGAAGATGTAGATATAGATGTAGATATAGATAGATATAAATATAGATATAGATAGATAGATAGTTGCTTGTTTGTTAAAAACCACAGATAAGCGATGTTACATAAGCCCTGACCATTGTTCTCAAGATACACTAAGTATCTTTGAATGTTCTGAAGGAATATTCTTAAGAATGTAATGGTGTCGTCTCTTTCTTCCCTGGTAAAGATGCTGTACATTTAGATAGACTGGAATTCCTCTAGAAGCCTCTTAGAAAGGCAGCCATTGAGGAAATGAAATATTGCAGATGTAAGAGCTGTGTCTGGAGACAATGATCAGTGTCAAAGAGAAGATTTTGTGTGTGTAGCAAAGATTATGTGGGTCACTGCTGGCTCTGGCACTTTTTGGTTAGGGGTATGTATTGGCTCTGGTTATAACTGTCATGAAAATTGGTATAATTTCTTTACAACATTCTGACAGTGGTGTTAAAACACATATGAAATGAAAAAAAAAGGAAGGTATTTTACACATGAAGCAAAAGAAAATTGTGAAAGCATCCGCTTTGTCTTTTGAGGGAAGAGCCAGAGAATATTAACTATGGAGCAAGACTTTAAAAAATTATAGGAGGAAAAAACACTGCACCGAAGAGAAAGGTCGCTGATAAACAAGCTGAGTTGAAAAGGGAGCTAAGTAAGCAAAAGAAAGCTTGAAATTAAAAACTGAGTAGTTAAATTCAAACTGGCGCTGGGAACAGCAAGAATAAGACCTGATAATGCAGAAAATGAAATAACCATTTTGGGGTAACAAAGTTGGCTAGAGGAAAATGAGTAAAGTGATGAAAATCATGACTGAGAAGGTGATGGATATAAAGACAAGTAATCAGAGGCAATCAACTAATCAATGAAGATATGAGCCGAAGACATGGATGAGAATCATAATTAAAGTTTGAGTGAAAGAAGTGTTCCTGAACTCAGAATACTTTATTTATTGATCAAAAATCTTTGCTGAATATCAGAATAAAAAGAAGCAGAAAAACACCTGAAAAACTTTTATAATTTTTTTAACATTTTATTATAAACATTTTCTAACATATAAAACAATTGATCAGATTTTATGGCGAACACCAAATACATGTCATTTTGATTCTATCAATATAATTTGGCTATATTTGTTTAGCACATATCCATCCATCTATTCATCGTCCTATGAATCCATCAATCCATCTTTATTTTTGAGGCATTTCGAAGCAAATTGTAGACATTTGTACACTGCCCCTAGATATTTCAGAATGCATATTAACTAGTGTTCAATATTCGCTTAGAGTGTTTTTGCCCTTAGAGACAAGATTTATGCTCAAGAAAATGAATAATCATTGCTGTACCGTCACTGATTTTTGAGAAGGGCATGCACCTGGTTAGTCCAAACCTCTACCCATCAGTCCTGTCAATTCCCCTTCATCCCTGCCTCCATCTTCCATATAAATGCAATCAGTAACCAAATATGTGCTGTATTGTAGGAGACTTCTTTCAACCCCCAAATATTTTGAGGTCTGTTCTTGTTTTTACTTGTATCATTCGTTTGTTGCTTTTTATCACTGAATGACATTCTTTTCAGGAGTAAAGCAGTTTCTTTATTCATTTCCCTGATTCCAGTTTTGGTCAATGATGAGTAGAGCTGCTGTGAACATCTGTGTACAACTTTGGCCTGTGTGTTTGTGAAAACATGTTCACGTTTCTCTTACGAAAATCTCTATGAATGAAATAGGCTGTAGAGTAGTTGTGTGTTTGATTTTCATGAAAAACTACCAGAACTTTTCCTAAAGTGGTTATAAAACTTCACGTTCCCACTAATAATGTGTGATACAGTTCCAGTTACTCCTCATGTCTGCCAAAGTTTGGTGGTGTCTGTCTTATTTAAATTTAGACATTTTGGTACATGTATGGTGGTATCTTGTAGTAGCTTTTATTTGAATTTCAATTATGACTCAAGAGGTCAAGCAGTTTTCACGTGCTTATTGTTCATTCATATATCTCTTTTTGTGGAAAGGGTGTTGGATTGGGTTGTTTGACTTCTTAATGTTAAGATTTGAAGTTCTTTATAAATCCTGAAACCAATCCTTTATAAGTAAGATATCTACTTTGAAAATATTTTCTCCAAATATGATGCTGTTTGTTTACCTTCTTAACACTTTTTGATGAGCAGATATATTTTGAATTGATGAAACAGATTCATACATTTTTTTCTTTTGCGAATATTATCTTTTGTGACTTGTCTAAGTAACCATTATCTGTATACTAAGTTATGAAGAGTGTTTCATGGTTCCTGGGTGGCTGGACCATGTGGCCAAAGCTAAAAGGTCAGGGCCCCTCAGGGGAGGGACCGGCGCATGATTCAAGATCACTGAGGACAGAGAGCGTGCACCCCAGGCTGGAGGGTCCAGCGTTACTTACAGCCAGAGAGCAGACAGAGTGCGGTCCCGCCCTCTGTGGTATGGTGGTCTCCGTGCCCTGCGGATCAATCCACCTGCGTGGGCAGTGTGGCTGTGCCCGCCCCGTTCTGTGCTACATTAGAGGGGCCTGAAGGATAGAAAGCAGGGTTGGGGGTGGGAGGGGCCTGCCCGAGGCCATTTGCATGTGCATTTAAGTGGAGTAAGGATGTCTGCATTGACCCTGAAACAAGGGAGGAGGTTCCCTCTCAAGGCTGCAAGCCCAGCCCAGCCTGTGAGGACTCTTTGCTGCCCAGTAAGGACGCATCTGGGGCCCAAGGCTGCTCTCCTGCCGCCATGCACAGGGCGAGAGGCCGCATGTGTCCGCCCAGGTTCCAATAGTCTGCCCCTCCCCCAGACATGCACCTGCTGAGCTGCGGTGACTGGAGGTGCTGTAGGTGAGGCCCAGGGAGAGCGCTGCACCCGGATGTGCAGGTGGAGCTGGGCCTCCCACCTACCTCCATGGGTGCGGTGTGCTGGCCGAGCCTCCCGTCGTTTTGAGATTGCCTTTGACTCCATCGTTAGAAGTACTGGACCCAGGAATACAATCAGGCCTTTATGGAGGGCGGTTCTCAACCAGGAACCCACCTGTCTGAACCCGACCGATTAAAGAGCTCACAGAATGAGGCGGAGGTGGGGCGGGGACAGTGGTGACCATCCCGCCTGCTCCTGGGTCTCTCCAGCATGCTTTCTCCCTTCCCTGACCCGCTGACGTGCACACAGCCAGAGGCGCTAGAAAGAACGCAGACGCGGCAGGGGTCCACCAGCACGCGATCGGTCTGCTCCAGTGTCCTCGCCAGGCTGGCTGGCGAGTCCCGTGAGCCTCATGGGTCTTGGAGCCTGAGGACGTTTCAAGTCCTTGTGTCTCTGCCAGACTCTTTATTAAATAAGAGGTGTATGGGGGAGAGGGACCGAATTCTGACATGATACTCCGTCACTGCGTAGGCCCAACTCCGTGAATCTCCCAGGAGATGCTCTGGTTGGCTATTCTCCTGGTGGCCACGGCCCCTGCTGCTTGGCCCCACCATGCCCGGCCTTGGGGAGCAAGAGTGTCTTTCTCTGTATGGCCTAGTTCACTTAGCGTAATGTCCCCCAGTTTTACGTACCCCGTCACCCATGGCAGGGTCTCCCTCCATTCTAATCGTTATGCGGTGATACCTCATTGGGGCTTTGATTCGCTTTTCCTTGTTGACTCGTGACCTCCAGCGTCTTTCCATGGAGCCGTGGGCCACTGTGTGTGTCTTATTTTGAGAAACGTCTACTCACATCCTTCACCCATGTTTGCTGCGGTTATTTGTGGTCTTGCTGTTATCCACGTGCATTCTTATATATTCTAAAGGTTAACCACTTCTCAGGTGTGGAAATACTGCCTCCCACTCCCCATGTTTCTTCAATGCTCTGCAGCTTTTTGGTTTGATGCGATTTTATTTGTCTGTTTGCTTTTGTTGCCTGTGCTTTTGGGGTCATATCCAAAAAAAAAAATAATTATTGCCCAGATCAATGCCAGGAATCTTTCCCCCTGTGTTTTCTTTTTAATAGAGTTATGATTTTAGGTCTTTAAAACTTAAAGCTTTAATCATTTCAAGTTGGATTTGAGATATGCAGCGGATAAGCGCGTCATTTCATCCCTGTGTGTGTGAGACACCAGTTTTCTAAGCCATGTCGATGGAGGAGGCTGCCCTTTCCCTGTCATCGTGTATTCTCGGCATTTATAGTATACCGATTATAAGTGCATGGCTTTGTTTCCAGAAGCTGGTATTCTTGAAAAATAATCAAAATTACAAAATCAAGAAATAATTTAAAGGGACTGATGCGCCTTAAACGTTCATTCATAGGTTACAAATATAATGACAAATTATAGGTATGTAATATAAAACGAGATCCATAGATATTAAAATGTTAAATTCGCTAAATGGCTAAATCATTGGTTAGTCGAAGATTTAAATGAAAATGAATGAAGTTAAAATTCGTTTTTAACTCGCCCACTTCGCTTAAATTAACAATGGTCAGGTCAGGTCCTGGGATCCTTTCATCTGGATTTTGACTTCAGAAATATAGAAAATTGAAAGACTTTTTTAAAAGATAAATACGTCTACTAGTAGAAGTCGAAACTGTGTACTTTTGAAATCGCAACAATAATAAACACACACGAACAAAGGCGAGAGAAAATACAGATTTTTTAAAACCCAGAAAAATGCATTATAATCATTGTACAAGGGTGATGTGGTGACTTCCTGGTGACATGGAAAGTAGTCATGCTGAATTCTTAGGTTCCTCATTTCTTTTTTACATTTTTCAAATTCTTAGCCCCAAGCTAAGGAAACTCTATTTAAAAACACTTGGAAAAATATCTTTAAAAGTAATTCATGTTTTGAACCAACTCTGTACCACATTTGATTAACTTTTCACTTTAAAATATACTCGTCACAGAAAGTTCTTTCATTTAATGCCGTGGAAAAATGCACACTGTATTTCACCATCACCCCCGGAGAACTTATTGTAAACCTCTCGGTGGTATTTCTTCTATTTACTTTTTGTTGCTGTTTTACAGAAATGAACATTGTATCTTATGAATACCAAAAGCATAACATAATCTTAATTCATTTGAGAAATGTAAATCTAAGCATCTGGAAAATTTTTTCATACAACTTGAGGAAAATATATAAGCATTTATATATATATATATATATACACACATATATATACATATATATATATACACACACACATATTTATATATATAAGTATTATATATATAAATATATATTTATATACACACACACACACACACACATATATATATATATACACACTTATATATATATATATATATATGCAAAATTAAAAAAATGCACTGCTAATGACTAAATGTTTGCATCTCCAAAAATCCATGTTACAATCCTAACCCCCACGGTGATAGTAATCAGAGGTGGGGCATTTGGGAGGTGACTGGTCTTGAGGACAGCGCCCTCAGGAATAGAAGTGGTGTCCTTATCAAAGGGATCCCTTCCTCCTTCTGCCATGTGGGGACACAAAGAAGAGACTGCGTCTCTGAACCAGGACGCAGACCCCCAGGGGACACCAAGTCTGCCCACACCTCAACCCCGAGCTGCGAGACACCTCTGTCATTTATACACCACCTGGGCCGTTGTGTTTTGTTACACCACCCTGAGTGGACTAAGACGCCCTTTTAGAATCATCTCTTTACAATATGGGTTCCAACTCGGGACTACATTGGGCTGCCAGTTATGGAAAGCACCACCCAGTCACCAGGGAGGCAAAATTCACCATTGCTAAAGACCCCAAAGTAAGCAGTAGTTATTGCTATTCTCAAAATGCAGTTAGAATCTCCTGCTGAAGAATGTCACAGCGCCGCCTCTTCAGTGAGTGGTGGGGAACTGGCGTGAATTTAGATAAGCCCCAGGAGCAAAAGGCAATAGCGTGTCTTTGACGAGGTGATACATAAGGAGAAAAGCACACGCACTTTATGGGGTGATCTTTGGGGTATGCCAGGGAGAAACTTCTGACAACCCATCTGCCCTACAGAGAAGGGCTGTGGGGGACGTATTGCCTCTCTCTGCTCCCTGATAACCTTGCCTGCATCAGGATGCATTTCAGTAGTGAGCAGAGATAGTGTGGAAAGGCCGTGCCCCCGGCCCCCTGGCCCTTGGCCTTCTGCCCTCCCGGCCTCTCATCCCAGCCTGAACTCAGACTCACTGGGTGTCTGCACTTCTTGGCCTTCTCTCTTGACCTTGAGGTTTCCTTTCTCTGTAGGTTACACTGATGAGGCCTCTGTGGGGACACCCAGAGTCCCCGCAGCTTTGCAGTATTTTACTGGTGCAGAAGTTATATACAATAAGACTTGCGCAATGCACCTCGGGGCTTCAGAGCTGGGAGTGAAAACACCTGTTTATTTTCATGTTAAAGGCTTGTCCTCTGGTAAAGTTTATCAGAAACTATACATTTGGGAGTGATTAGACTCTTGTTCAACCGTTAATAAACCTGAGACCTTGAACTCTACTTGATAGGGAGTTCTACCTTTTCTTATTGGTTAGAGCTTCAGTGGGAAGCTCAGCCTGTTTCCATCTCAAATTTCCAACAGTGATTTGAAAATAATGTATTGATGTTCTTTTCTTCATAAAGATATCTGTTGATATTTAATCAACGTAGTTATGATCAATGTACTGACATTAGAGCAAAACCATTAATCAGGGTCTTAATAATTTAAGAAGGATGTGAAGTTCTGAAAGCATTACATATATTATGTCACCTGCTGCTGAACACTCATGATTTGTTCAGACGTAGTGGACACTTATGACTTGCCTTTCTTGAATGGCATCTATTTCTATGAATTGTTCCTTTAAAACATATTTCATAAAAGATCTGTCCTATCATGCTTCCCTGTCCATCACAGCTGCATCTGATTGAAAATAAGCTGATGAGAAATCTCCCTTAGAATTTTTCACACTGGGGCTGCAAAAAATAAGACATTTTTACTGGTGTGATGATAAGCCTCAGGAGCAAAAGGCAATGCTGCTTCTTTGATGATGTGACCAATACGGAGAAAGGAAGCTGCCCGTGGCCACATATGCCTTGATACATGGAAAAGTGAGACTATGGTAGGAGCAGATGGAGTCAGCATCTCCCCAACAGTTGTCTGGTGACAGTGGAAGAGACGGTCCTGGCTGTTCCCCGTCATCTGGTCTCTAGCTCACTCTGGTTCCTGCTTTTTGGGAGTTCGGTTGTTTGGCTCATCTGAGAGATACTCACGTTTCCTTCTACAAATCCTCTTGTGTGCAAGCTTGTTTGAACTGCGTTTCTGTCAATTGCAACCAGAAGTCTAAATGAATACACCAGATGCTTAATTTATTAATTTCTGCCATTTCGGTGACTTCCCTACAAGATAGATATCGATCCCATCTGTAGATAGAAAAAATTAAGCTAAATCATCCATCTCATTCCAAAGCCCATGCCTCTTTTTCCGACTCCATCTCAATGCCTTTTGGAAGTGTTCTGATTAAAAGTCATACAGCAGTGATGCCAACAGCGGATCACAGGCCAAGATGGCTGATCGTCCTGAAGCCCCATCGTGAGATGGAAAAATTGATGTGGATACTTGAGACTCCTTTAACCTGTCAGGCCGTGCCAGGTATTTCTTCCTCCTCAATAAAGGGGCTAAATGTCACGCATTCCTGCCTGGGACCAGGGTGAAAATAAGACGGTGGTGATGCCTCTCAGGTCTTCAGAACGCAGGATGCTCGTCTTCTCATGGCCCCGTGTTATCTCTGGGGACTTCCTGTCGACACGGTGGGAACTCAGGAGACTCTGATGTTCACCCCGCACACAGAGAGGTGGGTGGAGGGGAGCAGTTGGCCCGTTGGCAGCTGGGAGGCTGCATCCGAAGCCTGACGTGGTGGGGACCGAAGACCAGCGTTAGATGGCGTGAGGGTTCTGAGGGGGTCCGTGCCCCATGGACTGATGCAGTTTGTCACGATGCTGTGCTGGGCCTTGGGTGGAGGAGCGCTCTACTCACAAGGAAGACCAAAGCCCTCCCTGGAAGGTCCCAGACCTTACCTAGGAGACGGTCACAAGGCCACAAGCAGAATGGAGAACATGGTCCCTTTTAGTGAGGAAAAAAATGTCCCCGGTGTCCCTTCACAAACTCTGCACCCAGTCACACCTTTTGGGGAGGCGGACATTTGGGGAAATGAGATGGCGGACATTTTAATAAGTGGATTTTTCTTCATGTCCCCTACATGAGGGAAAGGAAGGAAAATAGTTTTTTTTCGTTTTTGCTCAATAGATCGGCCTGCACATTCTTGAATCCTATAAGTCATTGCGTTATTTGCAACTTTGTTCACCTGCCTTCCTCTCTCGTTAGACTGCAGGACCCTTGATGGCAGGGACATTTGTATCTCCTGAATCAAAGGTGGCCTCGGGATCACAGTAGACACTTGATAATTGTCAAATGAGTTACAAAGTCAAAGACTGGCTAACGAAGGTTGAACTTTACGTGACCCTTCTAATCCCAGAAAATAGTAATAATTAAAGAAATCTCATTCTTCATTTCTTTTCTGCCATCCAGCAACAGCCTTTTTGAATGAATGTCCTCTTTACACGAGTCTGGATTTATTTGTCTGAGACACTGAGAACGCAGGTGATTTGATATTCAGTAATAGGAGCCTTGTAACCCCAGCAACTAAGGGAGGGTTTGTCACAAGATGCTGAGGGAGAGGGCATCAGGGGACAGCAGCCAGGGGAGAGGTCAGGAAACAGCTCAGGTGGGTAGCAAAAATTTAACTCACAACTGTGGTCATCAGACCCCCTAGGGAGCTTGTACTAACTCCGCCTCCCCAGTTACCCAGCCGCAGCCTGGGCCAGGTATGTGCATCACCGAAGACCTTCCCACGTGACTACCATTCACAGTCATCTGGAGGGATCTGTGCAACTTTCATTCCTTCACTTGAATTCTCTTGATTGAATCTGCCAGTGTTTCAAGGTATGCATTTCAATATTAACAGCATTGAGCTGTGCAATTTAAAACTTTAATCCCTAAACATTTAAAACCAGATATTCATTTCCAGCTCATGGCACCCACCTCCTCTGAACATGACCTTTATTTTAATAGTGATGAAATTTACAAAATATATTTCATTTCCCTGATTTACTATAACATAGCTCAAGTCCTGTTGGAAATGATTAGAGGGTGGGTTCATATGAAATCGTTAATAGACACACACACAAGCAAAATTATTGGGTTCTCCTAAACCACCCAGTTAAAATACAGATAAAGGAAATAAAATTTCCAGTCAAATTTCTCCTTTCGATGACTCAACAAGGCTTGTCATCACCATACAAAATTCAAGGTCAGATGATAAAGGGAAGATGAGGAAGAAATGATGACCATTCTTCCTCAATTTGAGGTTATCATTAGGTACTTGTTAGCAATAGAGAGGACTGTCATATTTTCTTTCTGACTAGATTGTCCGTTTTGGCACATGAGAGGCACAGCCTCAGGCTTCCCAAGATGAGTGACAGATTCCAGTATATGTTTTGGCCCCAGATTTATTTTTTCCTTATTCTATGTCACGTGACAACATGGTAGGCAGTGAAACGCAGTGGGAGAAATAGCCAAATAACACAACAAAATACTGGAATGCCTTTTGGGGTCAATTTTGAATCCACAAAGTGACTGTAATATATTCCAATATTCACTCCCTAAAATATAAGTGACCAGTATGGTATTTCTGATCTCCTTTAGAATAGATAGAGAAGGACAAAAAAAAAATCATCGTGGAGATATGTATTTTCTTGTAGAAAAGAAAGATAAAAGAGTCCAGAAATGCAACCCCAATTACGTAGTTGAGACAGAACATTAGAACGACTTTGCAGCATCCATATACCTGACATGTAACATCGTTCTTTTTTTCACTTACTCCTCACGAAACCCTGCAAGGAATGCTGTTATAACTCTTATTTTACAAATGAGAAAACTGAAGTTTAGGGACTCTGTGAAACTTGCCCCAAATTATAGATTTAGAAGGTTGTAGGGCTCAGACGCCCAGCCAGGATCATACGACTCAAAGTCCAACAACTATCATTCAGGTCCAATATTTCCTAAAATAAAGAGGTGCACTGTCACAAGCATTTTCTCATTTAGAGCAGAGAACCATCTTGTGAGAATCAGAAGGGTTATTATCACATTCCCTTAACTGAAAGGAAAGGGAACCAATCAAAGTCTGTTACTCTGTTACCTTACCCAGAAGGATGCTTTTGCACTAAATTTATTTTTATTACCCTCGAACTTACACATTCCCGATATATATTGTGTGTCTCATCATCCACATACTTGGAGTAGCCAGCCTCAAAAGAGGGCAGACTTTGGAATGAGAAGACCTGGATGCAGATCCCAGTTCTGCCTCCTTCTCTTTTACTTCACACGTTTGCTTCTCTCTGAGGGTCAGGGGTGCATCACACCGTTCCTGGCACACACTGTGTGCCTTCACAGTACACATTTACAGCTACCTGACAGGGACATCAGTGGGGCTCAGAGGGGCTGTGGGTCAGGGTGATGAGCGACAGAGCTGAAGTGTTGGCCGATTCAAGGATCAGAAGGGAAACTAGGCATGAAACACGTTGGTTGAGCCATGAGCGTGGTAGAAGCCATAGACTTCACAAGAACTGTCTCTTACGAATTGCTTTTTCGGAGGCGGGGTTTTCCTGTGGACATGCCTTTGGCCCTGCCCCTTGGGCCTCTTTACCCCACCCACCAAGCCGCTGCTCTATGCATCACTTATGTTGACAGAACAGCGCTGGCTTCTTGGCAGTGATGTCACCTTGATACCTGGGGGCAGCTCTTGGCCTTGGAGACTGTCCCAAATTTTTCATTTAAAAAATAATAAATAAATAAACCCAGAAGGTTCAGTAAAATATGTTCCATCCCATGGCAATATTTTGAACCAAACATTCAAGGCAAATGTCTGTGTTACATTTTTAAGTGACTGATTTGAGGATAATGTCACCTAGGGCATTGGAAGCAAGAAGTCATATCTAGCTATTTCTCACCTAAATAATTTTATTTTCTCATGCTAGGCTATAAACATGATTACATAAATGAAGATTACTGACATGTATGAGAAACGTGTTACGTGCTAGGTCCCGTGCTCGAGACAGTATATGCTTCCCTGGGCTGTTGTAACAACACACCACAGACTCAGTGGCTTACACCACGGAAATGTACTTTCTCACAATTCTGGAGATTAGAAGTCTGAGACCAAGGTGTGGGCAGGGTTGGTTTCTCCTGAGGCTTCCCTCTGTGGCTTGCAGGTGGCCTTCCTCTTCTTGTGTCTTTACGTGGTCATCCCTCTAAATGCTTCTTCTGAGTCCTAATCTCTTCTTATTAGAGCACCAGGCAAACTGGATTAAGGCCCATCCCGATGACCTCATTTTAACTTAATTGCCTTGTTAGAGACCCAACAAATAGAGATACACTTAGATGTTCTGGGGGTTAGGAACTCAACACATGATTTTGGGGGAACACCATTGAGTCCATACTAGACATTTATATGGATTATTTTCTATAATTAATTGTAAATTTTGTATAATTATTATTGTTTTACAGTGAGGACAAAGACATATTGAGTATCCCCCCCAAGTTCAAAGAGCGGACAAGTGACAGAACTAGAATTTAGAGCTGGGTCTGGGAAACTCCAAAGTTCTTACTAACTAGTCTAGTGCCTTTTCTATCCTCTGTCCTATCTGTTTTCAAGTGTCCTGTCTACAACATATTAACACTCAACTCTCTGTCTTGCACATGCACCGGCTGACTTACTGTTGTTGCTAAAGGCTGACACCATCTCGCCCAAGTGATGTCGCATCTTGCCCAAACGATGGTCCTCTCCCTTCAGGTGTCATGCAGCAGCTGTCTTGACTACTTTGGTAGAATCTGGTGCAAGTGGAGGATAGAAATGTGGTTTGTTCAATTCAGTGGAATTTTAAGCAGTTGTGTGTGAGATGCCAGTTTCCTGTTTAAATGATGTCGCGATGTGGATCGGCTCATATCTTAGTCACTTCCGGCTGCTGTAATAAAAGACCATAGACTGGGTGGCTCAGACAACGGAAATTTGTTTCTTCCGGTTCCAAAGTCTGGGAAGTCCAAGATCAAGGTGTTGGAGGATCTGGTGTCTGGTGTGGGCTCTCCTTCTGCTTGGCAGACAGCCGTCTCCTCACTGTGTCCTCACACGGCCTAGAGAGAGAGAGAGGAAACAAGTCCTCTCACGTCTCTTCTTACAAGGGCGCTAATTCCATCATGAGACTCCCCACCCTCATGACCCAATTGCCTCCCCAAATCCCCACTTCCAAATGGCATCACACTGGGGACGAGGGTCTCAACATATAAATTTGGGGTGCACACAAACACTTGGTTTACAGCAACTCATGAAGAAGGATTGCTTTTGACAGGTGAGTGGCATCCACCTTCACGTAGGCTGTCTTACCCAATCTCATCACAGAAGCTTTCTGAGGTAGAAAATACTGGTATTATTCTGACTCAGTCTATTTGCACAGTTCTCCCTTTCAAGCTTCCCAGTGCAGGGGTCAAACCAGGCTTACAGGTGGTTACAGGACGAGGCAGAAGATGGCTGTCCCAGGACTAGAAAACTAGTGGTGACGAGCCAGGTTAATTGATTCTGGGGGAGAGATGCAAAGCAGGTGGGAGAATTGATTACAAAACTCATGGAGAAGGAGCTTTCAAAAGCATCTTTTGGCCACCTTTATGGGCACATCATTTGTGTAGGATTCTGTTGGTTTTCATTAAGACTAATTATAAAGACATAAATCACAATCCCAGAGAGACCCTACAAGGGAAAACGAGATAAATGTGCACATACCTGTAAGACAAGTGAGCATGCAATGAAATTACAATGAGCGTTTAAATTGTTTTCTGAAGAAATGTTTCGTTTTCTGCTTTTCAGTCAGAAGAAGAGTCTATTTTATCTAAAATGATCAGTTGTGACAAAGTGAAATTGGACTGAAGCGTAAGGGTATTCAAGGAAGGTTATGAATTCAAGAATGAGACGGAGAAAGAGGAGGATTATGAAGTGAACGCGATAGAAACAGACTTGTTAACATAATGTGGGTAAGGAAACTATAGAGGAAGACAGGAAGGAAAAGTAATAATTAGAAAGCGATGTGAGAACTGGTGATAGATATGATTTGGTGCCAGTTTATGATGGGATGCGGAAGGGGGCATTGTAACAGAGTAAGGGGTTAGGGCTTTATTCAGAGGGCAGTAAGGATTGTTTATGTACCTTTGTCTCTTTTCTGAAACATCACACATGACTTTGGAATAAAGCCACTATTATACATCTTTACCTTTTCAATTTTTCACTTCAGAATTCAGTTCCAAAGCAACTGGACCAATTTCTATTTTAAAAAGAAAACCTCTATTTTAATCACACTTAAAAATTAAAATTTAACCTTTTTCTTACTCTTGAACCAGCACTTCTAGAGAAGTGAGCTAAAACAAGAAAGCCGAAATACAAAGATCATAATTACAGCAATATTATCTATACTAGTGTAAAATTAGAAATGACTGCTGTAATATTTCCTTTTAGAGGAATAGTTAAATAAATTATAATATACCTATGCAATGGGCCACGGTGCCACTATTTTAAGTTTTGACGCTGTGTGTAAAAATTGCACAACAAAATATTCACAATGGTTATGCAGGATATTGCGAGGTTTTCTTAAAAATAAAACTTTATTAATTGTATCTATTTTTCCAGTTTCGCAAATCGATCACATATTTATTAGGTGATCAGAATAAAAACTAAGCCCATTCCAGGCCCCGGTGTCCAGTAGCTCAGCATCTTTGGAAGAATCCATAACAATCAAGGGGATGATGTAGCAGGGAAAGTACATCATTTGCAAGAGCACATCCCAGTCACCTGACGTCTGGTCTTTCAACTTGTGTTTCTCGTTTATCCCCAAACCTTTGCAAAAAAAGGTGAAGCTCCAGCCTCCGGTCGGGGTTTGATGGTGGTGTCCATAGTCCAATGGGAGCGCATGCGCACATCTGATGCATCTGCACACAGGTGGAGTCTAGGACTGCGATTGACCTATACTGTGAGCATCAAGGTGTGTTTATTGATTGTGCGAAAGATCTCATCAGAGATTCGTTCCTCTCACTAATAATGTACTATTTATATGAATTTTGCGCATATTTGCTTTGGGAATTTGTCCAAATCACATACTCAGTGTATCTATTTGTGTTACATGGAATGGGCTGAAATTTTTTGGTGGAGGGGTCGAGGTCTCAGCTATTTTTCTTACTGGTTTCATGACGATGGAGTAGTCATTTATCTTCTCCTGTCTTCGTTTTATCCAAGGATTGGCTTTCAGCTTAAATTTAAAGAATTAAATGGGGAGCTATCTAATATTGGAACAACAGAGATAGCAAAGAAGGTCACGTGAGCTTGAGTTGACTGCTTTTTGGTAGACACCGTTAACTGCAAAGCTTTTTGGAGAAATCAAGAAAAGAAATGTCTGGCATTTATCATCGCAACAAGCAGTGGTGAGGGGTAGGAGTGTGTTAAAGCGGAAGAACTGACCTCTCAATATCGGAAAAAGTCACAGCTGGTCGCAAAACCCACCCACTGTTTCCCGAGCATTCATCCCTGTAGGAAGTAACACTCTAGGTCTGAGGGTCAGGTGTGAGCTTAGATTTAAAGGGATGTTTCTAATGGTGGCAAAGTCAAGACCATTCCAAAAAGTGCCAGGAATGGACAATAAAATCTTGATAAATTCACAAAACGATTTTTTTCAACATAGTCTTCCAATGTGTCATTATTCACTTAAGGATCCTAAGAATGCAGGAAAAAGATCAAGGCACATGTGTCCCAAGGCCAAACACTATGAGGCATTATCAGTTCTAGTAATGCCCCATAGGAAGTAAGTCTGCCCGCCCACTCCAGGTCCCTAACAGAGCTAGTCCCCCGTGGTGGGTTCCCAGTGGATTATAGAGGCGACGTCATCTAGTGGACAGAGTAAGAATGTTAGAACAGGAAGATAAGATTCTCTTAACAGCTCACTGTTTTATTTGTAAAATGTGATTAATGACGTTTCTTAAAAGAAGAAACGAAAGCAAACCTTCTCTTAAGTGAATTCCATATAGATGCCTTATATAAGAGTGGACTGCTAGCTTTATAATAACCCTCATATTACAGACGAGAAAACTGACAGGCCAAAGGAAGGGGCCTCAGAAAGAACCAACCCTGCTGACATCTTGGTCTTGGACTTCAGGCTTCCAGGGTTGTGAGAAAATAAATTTCTTTTGCTTAAGCTGCCTTGTCTGTGGACTTTATTAGGGTATTCCTACACACGAAAGCGGTACTTTTTCTCCAATATAGTTGGAAATATGGGGTCTGTCTTCCATCTACAACTGAGTCCCGTGCTCAAAAGCTGTTTTTATGAATTGCTCATTCTATTTTGTCCTGCACCCTGCCCTGTAGCATCCTGTTGCACTCTGGGTATGTCACCTATACACCCCAGTTTGTCCGTTAATCCACCTAAAAGTGATTTTGAGGTTATATAACCCTCTGCAAAGGACAGTGGTTGAGCAAGATTCATCACTTTAATTTTTATTTGTTTGCTTTCTCTGTTTTTCTGTTCCTTGAATCACAACCTCAGCTGCACATGTAAAGTAGATTTCTACTGAATACCTAAGGTAAGAGAGGATATTTATAACACAGCAACATGAGCAAATTAAGATGGAATAATAGATACAGTTGGCCTTTCTTGTGCTCCCTCTGTCAGAATTTCCTCACGGGTCACCCTTCTCTGTAGGCTCATCTTCCTGGACCTCTCTCTCGAGTTCTTCCTCTTTTCTATTTTTTTTTCTCTTGCCCCTTATCTTTAATTTCCCATGATACTTATATGCATTTCAATTGAACTCTTCTTTTGTTTGTGGTTTCTTACCAAATTTTAGTCTAATACCTTTGCTAAGAGGAACTTCGATGTTAATTAACATAACCCTTATATTTTTGCTCTTTATTGTTTTGTATTATCCCATTATTATTAATAAAACAGCAAGTACCCCCACTCCCCCCCACCCTGATCACTGAAGTGGGGTTTTAAATCCCTCACCTCCTGCCGAGATCACTACCTGCTTCGTAATGCTTATTTTCCTCTGGCGTGTAGACCACCACTGCTCCAGGCATGGTCCATGCACTGTCAGCATCTCCTTGGGACTTATATAAAAAAAGCAAATTCTCAGCCTTATTCGAGACCTACTGAAACAGTATTTGGGGAGAGAGCCCAGTGTTCTGTGTTTCAAGGAGCCCTCTGGGTAATTATAAGGCACAGGGAAATTTGCAACGTTCTCCTCCAAGCTACCCACAATGCTTTTGTAGATCCGGTTTTTCCCGACTCTGAGAACTGCTGAAGACTACGAATGGTATATGACATTCATTCACAGGGGCAGATCTAGGGTTTGAGGAGCCTAAAGGTTATAAACATTTGAGAGATGCTTTAGGAATAAATATAATGTGGTAACAGAAAGAAATCTAACTATGGGAGGTGGATACCCAGTGTAAATATATACATATGCCATACTGTTAACACAACAGCTGAAACTTATTAGATTTCATTAACTAATTTCACTATACAAAAAGAATAAATATAAAACTATAAATACAAAATTAGGTACAGAGATGAGTATTTGATTAAAAGGACAAAGATTTACAACAAATGTTACATTTCAATGCATACTACCAATATCACAAAACATAGGAAAATACTGTACAATACTGTTTTCTACATTTTTGTCTGTATTTTTATCACCACTCTATAAGAATTTGGTAATATAATTTCTATGGGGAGAGTAAAGAGAAAATTTCTTTTTACCATGATTGTTCTACATTCAATATTTCTATGAATGGTAATTTAGAAACATTTTAGCTTAACAATATACTAGAGGTATTGCTGTATAAATATTAAGGCTTGTTAAATTTGCAACACCATCATTTTTATCCTAGAGCTCTTGCAGACATACTTACAGTTTGCTGTCTTGCTATAGGTTCATGCCCCAAACACAGACATTCTGAAAAATTCTATTTCATGTTATTCCAATAAAAAGATAAAGACATTAAAGATGCATTTTAAATTACTTAAGCTCCATTAGTGAATACATTTCTTCTAGTAACAGACCTATTTTGACTAGGCATTAATGAAAACTGAATATTCTGCTTATATTTTACTTGTCTGACAGTTTAGAAGGATTGCCCACAGACTAAATTTTGGTTTCATAAATCTCACTTATTTCTCGTTTACTACCCACATGTTCCCAGTTCTGAATGCTACATGACACGTTTATCCTGCCATGAACCTCTGGCCCTGGACAGTCATGTCACCAGTTTGAGTGACTAGCACTGGGTAACAGGTGTTTCTAAGAACTATTCTTTCACCGATATAAGCGACTCGTTTGACGATATACATAGATTTAACTAATTTAAAAATTGGCGAATTTGTAACTAATGTTTTCCTTATACGAAATCCAGAAATGGTTGTTTAAATTCTTCCCATCTGAGGAAAAGTATGACTGAAGGAAGTCAAAGGAGAAAGAGACACTTGTCTTAACCCATTAAAATCGGAAGTGTTTATTTTGAAAAACTTTCTAGACATGCACAGTCATGTGAACTCATGGACTAGTCCCCCCACAGGGTGTTTTAAGATGAGTAACAGCCCCTGAAGCTCATCTTCATTAGCTTTGTGGTACCCCTCCCTCTATTGTTATGACACTTATCTCGGCTGATAGGGCCAAGTTGGCATTGGGATGATATAAATATTAAACTCATTTAGTTACTGTGACCTTTGAGGCCAAATGGTAACTTAAAGAGGGAAGCTTTATACTCTAGCTCACAGGCTTAAATTATTTTAATGTCTGCCATCTCATATAAGCAAGATGGGATGTGTTCAGTCTAGTTCCAACATGTTTATTTAAACAACATTCATATAAATCGCAAGGAAAACAAAACAAAACAAAACATCCTGTCTTCCCCTGAAAGGGTGTATAAACCTTTTCCCAACTGGAGTCACTTTTCATCCATGCTCACTGGTGAGGTATCTGGAAAAGGCACCAGCCTATTATCTCCACCTTTATCCAGGCATGCTTGCTCTCAGAGGTGTTTTTCCTACCAATGTCAAAACTGATGAGCGACCTTGACCTAGAGGGACCTGTGGGAGGAGCTCTCACAGCCTATGTCACCTGGAAACCCCTACAGAAAGAGCTGTGTGTTTATAGTGCAGTTCTGTGGCCGTAACAGATGCCCTTTTCTGTGATGGAATACCTAGCTGACTTTTGTTTACAGCTGACACCAGTTTTTAGCTTCTTTTGGTCTTCTGCACGTGTTTGTGGACACTGTTTTATCGCTTGATTAACAGTCTATGAAGGGGCAAAGATGTCAGAATTAGTTTTTTAAAAAAGGCTTCAACACAGCTATTATAAATATGTTCAAAAAACTAACGGTAACCATGCTTAAAAATAAAGTATGACAACATCTTATCAAATACAGAATATAATATAGAGTTAGAAATCATATAAAATAACCAAATGAACATTCTGCAATTGAAAAGTTCCATAACCAACATAGAAAAAGAAATGCTAGAAGGGATAAACAGGTGATGTCACCTGGCAAGAGGAACAATCATCTGACTTGAATATAAAGTGATAAAGTTTACACAATCTGAAGAATAGGGAGAGAGAAATGGAAAAAAAAAATGAACAGAGCCTCAGGGAAATGTTAGATGTCATTGAGTGTACCAACATATGTGTAACAGGAATCCCAGAATAAAAAGAGACAGAGAGGGATAGGTAAAAAAAATAATAATAATAAAGTCAATAAAATAATGGCTGCAAAAATTATTGTTAAAAAAAAATTCACATCTAAAAAGTTTAACCAACCCCAAACAGGATAAAACAAAAGATATCACTCAACCTAGACATATCGTAGCCAAAATGAGAAAAGACAAAGACATGTAATAATTTTGAAAGCATAAGGGAGAAATGACTCATTACATATAAGAAGACACCAACAAAATTAACATTCACAGCAGAAGGCAATAGAACAGGAGACAAAGTGCTAGACAAACACACACACACACACACACACACAATACCTGTCAACAATCTTATGAAATCCCCTAAACTATCTTTCAACTATAATGGTGAAATATATTCTCATAAACAAAACAGATAATTCATTGCTAGACCTGGCTTACAAAAAAATGACTGTAGGAAGTTCTCCAAGATAAAAGCGAGTGACACCAGATAGTAATTATAACCCACATGTGAAAAAGAGCACCAGCAAAGGTAACTGTGTAGCTCATTAGAGAAGACAGCATAATTGCATATTTATTCTTTCTTCTCTTAACGGATCTAAAAAGCAATTATATGAAACAATATTTGTATAATTGCGTTGCTGGGCTTACGTGGAAATGTGATAGACCTGATGATAGCAGCAAAAAAGAGCAACACAGAAACACAGCTATCCTGGAGTAACGAAATTAGACCAGGGGTAGAGGAAGGCCACCGGAGGAGATGAAAAGAATATGCAAAAGAAAGTAGGAAGGTTAATATGACAAATTCTGTAAGTCTGCACTTGCTTGCCTTTCTTCTTTTAAAGACCTTGTGATTACCCAAGGTAGCACGTAACAGCGTATTGGTGGGTATGTAATGTATGTAGATGTAACATGTAAAACAATGGTAGAAAGCAAGAGAGGAGAGAATTGATTTGCCTGAGTAAATTTTCTACTTCTCACTTGTCATTACGAAACTGATGTAGACTCTGATAATACGTAGGTAGCCGTAGAGCATCCACCGAGATTATAACTCAAAAACATATCATTAAAAATGGTTAAATGAAAATGTTACACTAGAAAATAATGACAATGCACAAGACACAATAGAGGAGAAATGAAAGACACGTGAGGCACAAAGAAAACAAAATATAATGACAGATGTATTTCCAGTCATATCAGAGATCATATTAAATATCAACTAAACAATTCAAACAGAAGAAAAATTTCTTAAAAAAACCCTCTGACTATGTACTATACACAGGAGACAAACTTTTTAAAATCAATTTTTAGTTTTTCAAGTCTAGTTGGCATATGATATATTACTGTCAGGTGTACAATGTAGTGATTAGACATTTATATAACATATGAAGTGATGGCCCCGATCAATCTAGTACCCATCTGACACCGTACATAGTTATTACAATATTTGACAGTAAGAAAGCTAGTCACAAAAGACTATATAGTACATGATACCATTTATATAAAAGGTCCAGAATAAGTAAATCTAGAGGGATGGACAATAAATTAGGAGCTGGGAAGAGGGAGGTTGGTGGTGAAGGTGACAGAGAGTGACTACTCACGAGTATGGGGCTTCTTTTTGTGGCAATAATGGTCTAAACTATATAGTGGTAATAACTGTACAGTCTCGTAATTATAAAAGTATTAAATTGTACACTTTCATGAGCAAATTATATGTTATGTTAATTATACTTCCATTTCTTAAAAAATGCTTTCCAGGAGACAAGGAATGAATCTGAGTGAGAACAAGAGAGACCAAGGGAGGGTCAGCCGAATGTATGAAAGGTCAAGTTTACCCATATGTCCAGAGAGAGGATTTAGGGGGTAAAAGAAATATTTGAGGACTTAAGGGACAGTTGTGCAGTTCTTTGCTCTGTAGAGTGACATGAATTTTCTCTTCATCTCTATAGCGTCCTCAGTGGAATCATCGCTCACTAATGTTTAGCTTGCTTTCTTTATTGTCCCCCTTTGAGGTACTTGTGAAAATATTCAGTCTAAATAGTGCGTATCCGGGGAGGACCGCCGAGGTATAAGATGAAAATGGCTTCCCTGACCCTCAGAGCTGCCTGGCCGTGAATACCCGTGGTTATAGGACTCAGGAGGGCGCTGCAGCGCCCGTGGTCCAAACGCTGTAAGGAACACAGGTTCTGCTCATCATCAGATGATTTGAATTTCCAAAATGGGTGCAAGTCCTTTACCCTCAGACAAGGATGGAAGCGAGGCCACGCTGCCGGGTTTCGATGCTGTGGTGCTGAGTTTTTGTGTCTCAGCCCCGGTCGCACGGAGCGCTGGCATTGTCACAGACAGAACGTGGACGCAGATACCTGGACCGCCAGTGCCTCAGTGTTCCTCCGGCTGCAAAGTGGACCGTCTAACAAGAGTGTGCTAGACCTTGTCCCCCTGACACCGGGACAGCCTTCGTGCGACATAGCTCTCGCTGCCAGACCCCTCTGCGTGGTGGGCACTGCGTGTGCACGTGGTCTTGAGTGAATGCTTACAGGGAATTGGAAGGTGGGGTTTAAAGATGAAGGTGTGACTCCCGCACGACACCGCGTGAGTCTGAGGTGTTGATCTGACACGTTCCTACTTAGCGGCCTTGTGGCCCCCGTACCGTTAGCTCACGCCTCCGTCGTGGGTCATGTTGCCCTTATGTCATTGTGCGAGGGAACTATTCAGATCCAAGCTCGTGAGCTCATTGACGTTTGTCCTACAGTCTCGTTGGCCCCAATCACTAGGCTGGGCCTTAGCTTGCTGGCTTGCTTGTCCGCGGGCTGCAAGTTTGTATCCTAAAACAGCAGCCCCCCAGATGGATGAGTTGCAAAGAGAGGGTACTAGGCTTTTCCTGAAATCTCCACGTTCTGAGAAATGGTATTTCAGTTTGGAGACATATTACCTTTTCCGTGTCCCCACGCCCCGTGCCTCACCTGGTGTCAGCCATCCCTCCCTGCTGTTCGTCTTTCTCACTGTTCTCTGAATGTCATTCAGAGCCAGAGGAGACACACGGAGGGACCTGGGTGCCAGGTTGTGCCAGAGGAAAGCCTTGTGAAGTATAGCCCATGGGTAGCCTGCGGGGTGGGCACTACCATGGCTACATTTGGGGTTGAGATGACAAGGGTAGTTTAGGACAACGCTAGAATGTGCTGTCACTGCCCTGGTTTGTGACCACCAGACACCCCGTTGTCAGGCTGAGTCGGCGATAGGAACCGGGTATCCGAGCTGGGGGCAGCTAGCTTTATTTCTAATGCGTGACATCTATTTCCCTGAGGGATTCCGATGGGAACCATGCTAAGAATTTCTGATTTTTTGTTTACAAAAGAAAATGAGCAGCCGCGACGCAGGATTCTGTATGGATGATGAGGCCCAGGTGTCGGAGACACTGACACAACCTATAAAACTCTCTGATGAAGTTTCTTTCCCCCGGCTGCACGGGTGGTTCAGTTCGTGTCGATGCAAATGAGCAAACAGATCAGCAGTTAACGGGACAGACGCGGAGCTGACACGGAAACTCTCACTTTACAACCAGATGACGTCAACGTGAGCAGGTCGCCCCAGGGGGAGCCCTGCCAGGCAGGGGAGTGTGAGGACGGTCCCCCTCCTGATGGGCTTTTATGTGTGTTGTGCATGTGTGTACACATGCGTGTACACGTCTGTGTGTGCATGTGTGTTGTGTGTGCCTTGCGTACATGCATGCATGCCTATACTTTTATGTGTGTCGTGTATGTGTGTACACATGTGTACACGTGTGTGTGTGTGTGTGTGTGTGTGCGCGCGCACGCGTGCGCGCCTGGGAGTGGGGTCAATGATGTCCGCATCCCCTCCCTTCAGCATACGCAGCTCCAACATCAGTGCAGGGGTCGTGCTTTTCTGCATACACAACCTATGCCCACTTCAAGTCTGATTTTGCCAACACGCCCTACTATGTGTACGAAATATAGGAGCGTGTTTGTATGCCATGTACTTAACATAGAATATCAACATATCAACATCCAGATATGCATTATATATGTGTAATTCATATTACTGTATATAATACATATCATGGGTATATTTTATCATCATCTTAACATAATATGAATATTATATTCATGCTAACGTGAATACTACTATGTAAGTTATAGACAGACAAGATATTTTATATAACTGAATTAAATGTGTACATGTACAGTTATAAACATACTTTTTCTGTTATCATTTTTTTACTTCTTGGACAGTCCTCTCTTTGGCCCATCAAGTCGGATTAAACAGACAATAACATAAAAAAATAGTAGACTTTATAGTAGGTTATAGAGCAAGATGTAAAATTTCAGGGAAGAGAACAAATATACACTGAGCGACAGCCTAATACCTTACGTTGCTTCATCTCACTGACTGTATAAGATGGTTACATCATAATTATGCTCATTTTAGATATGAAATAATTGAGATTCAAAAATGAGTGTCTTCTCTAAGATCACCCACCCAGCTTATGTCACAATGGAGCTGAGTTCCAGGTTTTCTGATTAATCCGACTCTGTCACTTCTAATCACTAGGAGTGTGGCACATTCGTGCAGCTACGAATGGAGGTGATGAAGACCACAGCTCGTTCATAGAACGTGGCAAGGGTCAAGGTCGTGAAAACCAGATCATGCATGCAAGACACTTTTAATTGCAAAACACCATGAAATTCTTCATCAGAGAGCATGACATTGAGCATGTGTAAAGGCGCACCCCACTGTTCCCTCTACAGGCGTCTAGAAAAGAAAATTCAAAATATCACCCGGGAAATTGTTACCAATGCAAAATATTCTACTTCAGTTAGTCGAATTTAATCCTCATATATTTCTGATGTCGTTTTCGATTCTATTGTTCTCGTTGAAGAAGTAAAAATTCAGTGAGGATGGATCATCTTCTCTTGGGTACCTGGGCTCCAAATGAGAGTGTCTCCAAAAGTCACATTTTTTTGGACTACTTTCCATTTATTCCCAACATTGTGTATGTCATCAGTGGTAAGAAGCATCAGTGCTCGGTAGCCCTCGCGAGGGCTCACCTTGTATTTTACACAGGACAATGGTCCTACCGGTAAAAAGGAGACAGTAGTGTTCAGAGGATTGCAACGTGGAATGATGATCATTGGATTAAGTCCTTATCAGACCAACTTCCTTATGCTCCACTGTCTGCATTTTCTCTCCAGCAGCAGCTGTCTAGCTTTTCGACATTGTGACAGCAGTTCTGGGAATACATCAGGTATTCAAAACAGGAGGAAGTGCTTTTAAGGCCTTGGGGCATGCTTGGAGTTCTGCAGAAGGATGTGGTTCACATTCCTCCGTGAAACCTCTGTGCAGATCAACACGTCTTGCAAGAGGCCATCTGCTGTGTTTCCAGATGTGCAGCGAATGCTTACCACCTCTGCACGCCTTGTGCAGCTTTCTGCAAATGCAGATCCCTGACTTCTAAAATAGTAAATGCAGCATTGCAGTTTCTCCAGGTTTTTCAAGTTTTACTTGAGACAAAGAGTATGTATGAGTTTTTAATTAATACCTCCCAGGAATCTGCTTATACAAGCATCTGGAATGTATATTTTTCTGGTCTGGAATGTAGATGCTTCTGCCACTTTGTCTGGGTGCCTCTGAAACACCTCCATGCTATAAAAGTTTACCCTGATGTCACATCCCTCAGGAAGCCTACCCAGATTACCTTTTCTCCCAGCCAGAGTTGGATAATTTTTTTTCTTTTACATAAAACCCCGAGTTTACCTAAAAAATTGAGCAAACAGAGAGCGGAAACTTTATATTTAAATCTCTAAGGCCTCATATAGAATCTGAATTAAGGAGCTGATCATTATAAATACATACACACCTATATTCTAAACGTATATTCTAAGTCAGAAATGGAGTCGGATTTTTACCCCTGCCAATCCACAATGGCTTGTGAACAAGAAAGAAAGAAAAAAACTTTTGTTGCTTTAAGCCACTGAAATTTGGGGGTTATTTGTTATGGCAGCATAATCAACTCTTTTCTGACTGATATAAGTATTGTTTGTAAAATTAGAAGTTGAATGTAACTTTCTTGGTTCATATGGATGATCAATTACTCTCATTCATGATGGATGCTAGGTGTTTGGGATAACTATGCCTCTTGAGCATATATCACATACATTTTCCCCCTCACCTGTGAACAAATCGTATGGGAATCTATCTTGAGGTGTGCATACTGTAACAGGACAATATCTGTTCTATTCCCTTGAGAGCTTTTATGAGGGATGGGATATCTCTGCATCTCATACTGCACTTTGAGAAGTTTTGCTTATGGTTTGTATTACTTCTGTTAGGGACCATCAAAACCCAAATATCAGCACTCTAAATGAGAAAGAAAGAACCATAA
Organism: Macroglossus sobrinus; assembly: GCA_004027375.1. Lineage (NCBI taxonomy): Eukaryota > Metazoa > Chordata > Mammalia > Chiroptera > Pteropodidae > Macroglossus > Macroglossus sobrinus. The sequence continues at coordinate 93,244 of PVKZ01004110.1, forward strand.
TGGAATTTCCTTGTTGTTGTTTATCTCAGGCATGAATTGAGGTGACATCAAGCATTAGAAGTGACCAGGAATTGTACATTTTTTTTGCCTGTGGATGATGAACTTTTACTTTTCCCCAAATTTACAAATATTTCGGGAATAGAAATCTCACTTAAATAATTAATGTTGTTTCAGAAGAAAAATCTCACCAATTGGTGCTGAAGAACCAGTAATAGCTAATATCTTGTTGTTTAATGTTATCTCGAGTAGAAATAGAAGCCGTCATTAAAAGTGCTTCTGCATTATCTTCTAGAATTCTAAGTTTTCATCTCATAATGTAGTATAATATAATATAATATAATATAATATAATATAATATAATATAATATAATATACAATAATAACAATAATAATATAACAATAATGTAATATAATATGTATTTGAGCTATCCTTCTCTTCCCTCCCCTCCTTCCCCCCAAAAAAACAATGGTTCCTCCCTGAATTTTGCCCCTCCTAAAGGAAAAAACCAAGGAGGGGCTTTGCATGGATGGCTGAGATTAAGATCAGTGAATATTGGAGCAAAATAATACAATCTACTGTACATAGAAATTCAGCATCAAAACTGACCCCCAAACTCAGAATCCCTAATTCCAAGTAGAGTGTTTGTTTTTCTGCCCGCCAGCTGACAAGCCACCAATCTCATACCCGCCTTAGAAAACAAAAAACAGCAAAAACAACAATAACTCTGCAGAGCCGAGAGTATCGCTTTGCCTTTTTCTGCACGGAGATTTTTAAAATATATTTCCCACTTTAATGGCGAAATTCAATTTCAACGAAAACATTATTATTATTCTTGAACAAATAATGTGTCAAACATTACGTAGACCCTTAAATCTATGCTGATCTGCTTGCCAGAAGTTTCCATCCTTCTTTTCCCAGATAGACCCATGAGAAGCATTTACTTTAAAACTTTCCTGATTCCTGGAGTAATGAATTCATACGCGCTTACCCCATACTTGGTATTATACTCAATCTCACTTTTCGTCACTTAAACCTGTTCCCTGAGCGGGAAGGGAAAAGCTTTCAGGGTGTCTTAGCTGTTCTCCTTGGCTCACCCATGGCAACCGTGTACTACTTACATAAGCCTGCTATTGACTTAGAACTTAGCATTCTTTATCCAGTGCGAACGTGACAAAATCCTTAAGAGGAAACAGAGGGATATTTTGCCTGCCTTTGAATCATTCTTTTTCTTGGTGGGAGCCTGGCCAAATCTTAGTGCTGGGTCTGACCCTTCATATTTGAAGTCATTTTTAGTCTAGTCCCTCTGTGATCTCTTTCACAGATTTACCCCAGCTTCCTAAATGTAACCTAAAAAAAAAGTAAAGAAAAAAAAGGAACTAATATTACACATTCCACTCATTCTTTTTCAGACTCTTAAGTATGCACAATTTGCAATCAAGTCTTCTCTTTTCTGTCACTTGGCCAAGAGTTGAAATATCTTTGAAATGAATGACTTTTTAAAAATTCTCATTATGAATCAGACTTTCTACTCACCTGAACTGTTATTCCTGGAGCTGTTTGTTGTTATTGTTGTTGTTTAACCTATGAAGTTGAATCCATCACTGCAGGTGTAGCCTTGCCAAGGTCAAAGACAAAAGGAAACTTTCATGTGGGAACAGGGAGTCAGCCTTGGGCACGAATGTGAAGCTGTTGCAGGCTCCTTAGTGCCTGAGCTGAAACTGATGACCAGCTGCTTCCTGGAGGTCCTTTGTCCCATTCAGTTATTCGTCTTTTCTTTAATGATTAAGTGTGGGAGGCAACATGACCAAGTAGCTAAGAGTATGATCTCAGACCCCAGCCATCCTGCATCTGAATCTCTCATTCAGCCACGTCACTGATCTTGATGGAGTTATGACGCCATGCCAATCCTGTTTTCATTTCCGTACAGAGAGTATGTATCAATACTTACATCTTGTAGTTATTATCTCTCTTCGATAAGGCAAGGGCTATAAATTGTGTGCCATATTGCTCGGCATATCATTCACTTTCATTAAACGTTTGCTGTCATCAATAGTAAGTTTGATCAGGCCTCTGAGCTTCCTGTTTTCTCCCTGCTAAGCTGTAGCCTTTTTGATGCTAGAGCTTCATTATGTGTTTTATGTTCCAGTGATTTTATTTGAATACTGTGAGAGGGATTCTGTCCATCGCAGTAGATGTTATGAGCTTTATCTCATGTTATGTTCCAAAAACTTCTTCAAAGAGTAGACAGATTGTTTCTATGGGTGTAGAATCTGTGATCAGAGAGGTGAGGTAACTTATCAAAGATTTAAGTGGCATGGTTATGATTTTATTTTAAAGCCTTTACACCAAACCTCTTTGCCCTTAAAAAATATTAACACAGCGGTAATTATTTTAGTGAGGAACTTTCCTTTCCTGGGCCTGTTGTTTCCATGTGGAGGGAAACCCATGAGTGTGAGCTTCCTGTCCTCTCCGCACTTTCCACACCCTTTCCCATAGCTGGTGACTTATGGAAAGAACCGAAAGAAGTTTTGGCTCAGTCTTTTTCTCTTCACCCCTTTTAGGAGTCTGCCCTCCTCAGACAATGTGTGGTCTGGTGTGCCAGCGTCCCTGTAATAAGTCTAGTGTTAAAGATTTCACTCTGGGATAAGAAATACTTATGATTGTTCGGGCAGGTCTGCCTAATTCTGCTAGGTGCTGTTCCCACACCATGAGCCACATCCACCAAAATAGCTTTAACATCAGCAGATAAAATAATTTCATCTCCCTTGACCTTCTCTATCTCTGCTGGTTTCTAATTTAGACTGGAAACCATTTATTTTATCGGGTCGTCTCATAGGTCATTGTCAAGAATGGGTTTTTAAAATGATGCCGAAAGATGGATGTGTGTTTCTGTTGGCAATGTGGAAGACCAAATAATTGTGGAAAGAGATTTTAAAAGAAGCCAGAGTTGTAAGTTCCTTGTTCGGTTGTAGCTGAGCCTTCCCCGCTGGCCACCAGCTTTCACTGTTGGAGCTTTCAAGGGTAAGGCTAGGTTCACAAATGTCCCCTGAAGTTGTCCCCCTCTAAGAGAGTGCATGTCAGTTTGGGTGATCTAGGGATCAATTTTAGAATCAACTAAAATCTATAGATTTCTTTTCTAAGTGAAGGTAAAGAAATAAATGCAAAACATTGCATTTAGTTCATGTATGTATATTTTTATTCCCACATATGTTCATTTGTTTGTTTATCCTTTCGGTGTTTACTAAACTCCCGTTCTCTGAGTACAAGGTTCCTAGCACTGGTGATGGAATGGAGAGCGAGCATCACGGGTCGTTAACTTCAGAGAACTCCAGCAGGAAGCCTGTTAGGGTACCAGCTACCCCCAGAGAAGGCAGGGTTATTGTAAGCTGAGTGGTTGCTGCAAGGAGACTTGACTCTATGAATAGGTGACACTTCTGTTCGCATAAGTTGAATTGATAGACTATCAGGGATGTCGTATTGTGTGATGTAGGAACAGTTGGACTCAGCTCTCACTACATCTGCATCCTCTTCTTCTCTCTCGTGTTCAAAGACTTTGCCACCTGATTCAACAATTGCACATGGAACCCTTGGGCCTCCAGGAAAAATGACCCTTTTGCTTTCTACTTTGTCTTCAAGTATCTACATTCCCACTTCTCATGGGGCAGTGGGAACAGCAACTATAGGAATGGGTGGCCCCAGATGTTGGCTGGAATGCTTCAGCACACCTCCCGCTTGAAAAATAAATGCCTGAAAAATGTTTGTTGAATGATAGAGACTTTGAGAAGCTTATCTAAGGTGGCAAACGGTCATGAGCTGAGTTGTGTCTCCCCAGAATTTATGTGGTGAAGCCCTAAGCTCCAGTACCTCCTGATGTGATCATATTTGCAGATGAGGTGTTTAGAGAGGTGATTACATTAAAATGAGACTCTGAGGATGGGGCCTTAATCTAATTCA